>CM059187.1:135994750-136236011 GCA_030323885.1 Branchipolynoe longqiensis | reverse complement strand
GCCAAAGAATGCTGTCTCTGACTGAGGATTCTTCCAGCAACTGTGTACCTGTATTTTGAATGTGTTCCATCTCAATAAAAGAGCTGGGCAGGGGATGTGGCACGCAGATGACCTGGAGACAGCACAGCAGGAGGAGCCAGCCTCCCCTCCCTACTAGACTTGACCACACATCATTTCTGTTGGGTCATCATGCAGATATGGTAAGCAGATATAGTAAGCAGGTATAGTAAGTGGATCATCGCTTGACTAATATCATACATTAGTGCTTTCCGGCCTCCATGCACAGAAGTTAGGGTTCTATTACGTATAGTTAACAATTGGACGAACATTGGCCATTTCCCGAGCTTATTGACAGAGCCCTATCAATCTTGATTGTGACCCCACTTTCAGAGCAGTGAGATAGAACTACGAATGTGTCAGAAGTACAGACCACCCACTCATCCTCTCTCACCCAGAATCATTATATTGAGAAGCAACAATTTCCACATTCCGCTTGCATTGAGTTCAGCGAGTTAAACTTGCCAGCACCAGATGGCACTGAATTACACATCCATTTAACATGAGCCACTGCGCTTTGATTTTTTTTTTTTTAATATTAAAAGATAATTAATGTAAAGAAAAATCAATTTATTTCTCAAAGTATCCAGTTAAATGCCTGTTGCTCATCTTTCACATCATGCATGTAATTCGGTCGCTCCACTATCCCATAGTAAATCCATTCCCACCCCCACCACACTACACCACACCACACCACACTACACCACACCACACTACACCACACCCATCTTCAATCTACTACAAATCGTTAGAGCGCAGGCATCCCGTGCACAAGGTCGGGAGTTTTGAAACCCAGCACTCAAACCAATGACTTATAAAATTGATACTTGCCACTACCCCTGGCGCTTGGAATTACTAGGATATGACAAGGACTGGTTAGATCATTATCAGGATAATCTGACTGAGTGGGAAAGCAGGTCATGGTGCAAGCGGCCTGATATTCCAATGGGGCAGCACTGTAATGTCGCGATGAATGCGCACTGTCACAAGTCGGTACCCATCCTAATATGACCTTATATGTTGCCAGGATATAAACCACAACAAACAAACAATCAAATATGTTGCAAACTACCCGTGTCCCCAGCACATACACACGTCCACCACACCCACACACCTGCCTGATACACACACCTCTCCATCCCACAATGCACTTCAGCCCTGCTGCTCCCACGGACATGTACCCCCACCCCTCCCCACCCCGTCCCCCACCCCGCCCGACCCTCCCCACCACACCCATCCCACCCAACCCCACCACGCCCCACCACGCCCCACCCCACCCCATCCCACCCCTCCCCACCCCACCCCACCCCACCCATCCCATCCCCACCCCACTCAACCCCTCCCCACCACGTGCCACCCCTTCCCTCCCCTCCCCACCACGCCCCACCCTCCCCACCCACCCCATCCCACCCATCCCCACCCGACCCCTCCCCACCCCACCCCACCCCACCCATCCCATCCCCACCCCACTCAACCCCTCCCCACCACGTGCACCCCTTCCCACCCTCCCCACCCACGCCCCACCCTCCCCACCCACCCCAATCCCACCCATCCCCACCCGACCCATCCCCGCCACACCCCACCCCACCCATCCCCATCCCCACACCCAATCAAACCCCTCCCAACCACGCACCACCCCTTCCCACCCCTCCACCACACGCCCCATCCTCCCCACCCACCCCATCCCACCCATCCCCACCCGACCCATCCCACCACACCCCACCCTTCCCACCCCTCCCACCACACCCTACCCTCCCACCCCACCCCTTCCCACCCCCCCGCCCCACCCCTCCCCTCCCCAACCCACCACTCCCCACCCCAACACCACCCATCCCCTCCCTACCATCACAACCCACCCCACCCCATCGTACCCCACCCAGCCCCATCCTACCCCTCCCCACTCCAGCTCCAACAATACCGGGCCCGCCGCCGCAGCCCGGTGTAGCAGTTTCTGCCGTTCGCCAGTTTCCACGGCACGCAATCCACTCAAAATGCATTGGTCAAGGGCTGATTGAGGCATCTTCATACGGGAAAAAAAGTGGAAAAATGCTCTAAAACCACACCACCTAGGACAACAAATCGCTTGAGGACACATATAGAAAACATCTTTACCAAAAAAATTATATTAAAATTATAAGTGTTAGTGCGGATGCTGTTTCGATGATTGACGCATTCTCCCAGAAGCTCGATTGCGTACCGCGGAAACTGGCGGACGGCGGAAACTGCCACACCGGCTGTGAACGGCCCGGTTTGGCCGTGACTCAGCGAGTCCTGCCCTGCTGGCCGACCAGCCCCCTGCACCTGTTCAGCACCCTCGGTCTTCCCGCAACCCCAAATCCATACCCCCCCCCCCCCTCTAACCCCCCGTCGTTACCGGGCGCAGATCGGGAGTTCAGTTCCCGGTCGAGTCAAACCGATGACATATACTTGATAGTTGTCGCTTCCTACCCTGGCACTCGTCATTAAATAGGATAGGGCAAGGACTGATTAGCTCAGTGCCAGGATAATGTGACTGAGTCGGATATTGGGTAATTGTGCTGGCAACCTGATTTCCCAGTGGGGCAGCACTATAAAGTTGCCATGAGTGTGAACTGTCATAAGTCGGTACCCGTCCTGATATTAACTTAGATGTTGCCAGGACGTAAAACTTCAATAACCAACCAATCTCACGTCGGCTCCGGCCCCGCTCCATACCTCCCCCTCCCCTTCCCCCCGTGGTACGGTTTGACCTGCGGAATGGTGCAACCTAGTTTTGCTGACACATACAGACGAGACATATGTGTTCGATCGCGGATTATGTGAACAAGGCATCAAAACAAAAACAACTGCGCCTCCTACACACACATACTACACACCCCTCATCATTCACCACAGCCACCCAGGCTTAGACTTAGGTTATTGTATACGTAGTATTCTGCACTGACATCTCAGGAAAGGATCGATATTGACAGGTTTGGCGTTAATAGGGTGATTGCATCAGGGAACCTAGGCAGTGTAATGGTTAGTACGCTAGTCCTGGAATGGCAAGAGGTGTGGGTTTGAATCCTGTTCTGGGTGCAATATTTCCCATTTTCATCACCCACCACAACACATATATATATACACAGTACGATATATATATATATTTCTCCCTCTCTCCCTCTCTCCCTCTCTCCCTCTCTCCATCTCTCCATCTCTCTTCTCTCCCTCTCTCCGTCTCTCCATCTCTCCCTCTCTCTTCTCTCCCTCTCTCCCTCTCTCCGTCTCTCCCTCTCTCTTCTCTCCCTCTCTCCCTCGCTCCCTCTCTCCCTCTCTCTCTCTCCGTCTCTCCCTCACTCCCTTTCTCCCTCTCTCCCTCTCTCCGTCTCTCCCTCTCTCCCTCTCTCCCTCTCTCGTTCCCTTCTAGATTGATTTCCTTAGCTTTATCTCGCGTTCTCTCTCTAAATATCGCCCTCTCCCTGTCTCTCTCTTCTTCTTTCTACTCTCCCTCCCCTCTCCCACTTTCTTTGCCATCTTTATCAGACTTTCTTTAAAGCTGCATAGTCCGATGAAATATGACATTTTATATAGATATATATAGATATATATATATGTATATATCGTACTGTGAAAAGGGGGGGGGGGGGGACACCGTTTTCTTCTCAGTTATAAGAGAGGGAGAGAAAGCTTACAGCCCCGGCACTGCTCCCCCTTCCGCTCCCGAGAGCCTGCGTGCATGAGAAACAGAAAGAACAGGACAATCACTACCTACATAGGACTCTGTCAGCAGTGTCTATCCCAATGTTGCAGACCTTTGCAACCAGCAGTCACCCCGTGAGAGATCTCAAGCTCCCCAATCAGTCAGTCAGTCATGGAGGCAGAGGTCGGGCACAGAAACTTCTTTTATTTTGTATGCTAAGCCATGCTTAACTACTTTCAAAACCAAAACAAATTTGTAGATATTATTCTACATATCTAACTTAGATTCTGATGAACTTATTAAGCAGTTAGTGCCACATTGAAGGGGATACTGATTCAATTTAATAGAACCTGTTACTGCTGAAACCTATGGTGTCAGAGTTTTGGTGTGCTTGCCAAAACTAAATTGACACGTTCATACTTCAAATATCTCAAAGGTTAGTGATTTAAAATAAAAGTTGCTTCAAAATAAAGTAAGGTAGATTATAACAACCAGTTTAAGATATTGTACTGGTCTGCACTGACCTCTCAGGCAAGGATCCGGATCACCCCCATGACAATATCTATCTCAGAAAAATGACAGAAACTCAAAATCATCGGACTCTGCAACTTTAAATCCATCGTCAACATTGGACATTGACTTACAGACATACGCCGCCCTATTATTTTTAAGAGACCACATCTTGTTATTACAAGAGCCGGTCGGTACCTTCAAGTTGCAAGTGCAGACATTAAACAGAAAACCCAGCCGACTGGACTTGTAACGCTGTAGAGGCAAAACAGGCCAATCAATAATAACCCCAGTGAAGTAGCAAGTTGTCGCTGTTATGTACCCGACCATGCTGGTATAAGGACGAATGATTATATTTTAATAGTAATGATGATAATGTTGGTTGTTGGAGTTTTACATCTTGGCAACATCTGAGATCATATCAGGACGAGTCCCGACTTGTGACAGTGTGCACTCGTGGCGACTTTATAGTGCTGCCCCACTAGGAGATTAGGCCACCAGCACCATGACCTGATACCCACTCAGTCACATTATACTGACACTGAGCTAACCAGTCCATGTCCTATTCTAATAATGCCGGGCGCGTGGCAAGGAAGCGACAAGTATCAATTTTTAACTCATTGGTTTGAGTCGACAAGAGTCCGAACCGTGGGTTCGAATGCCACGATCTACCAAAACGGGAGACGGACGCTCAACTCATTCAGCCATCCTGTCTGGTGATTACAATAGATGACCTCGTAAATATATGTATATATGTCGGGTAAGAAATAATAAATTGTACACTCGACCGAACCCATGAGTCACAAGAACGACACGAAATGAATGCCAAGTCCCGGGGCCATTAGATTCGACGCGAGGTGAACCTAGAGAGTGAGTTGCTCGCTGTGATTTGTGAGCAGCTCCTTGCAGTTTAAGTGCTCACGGCTGCCACTAGGGTGCAGTGTGCAACACGCCAAGCCGTGTTCACTGCGTTGCCGTGTTAATTACTCCCCCCGCACCCCTGCCCCGCCCCGTCCCCCGCCCGTCCCGCCCCCGGCGGCGGGGCGGGACACTGTCGACATGGACTGACCTCCAGTAGGCTCACAGGGGTGGTGGTGGTGGTGGGTGTGGTGGTGGTGGGGGAAGGGGGTGTGGAGGGAGCGTTACACTTCCACTTCTAACGATGGCTTTGAGGTGTTTTGGGGGAGTTTTCAGTCGCATTGGTGCGCTAAAGGCTGCAAATCTACAGCAATGTATGGGCACCGCTGAAAGCGGTCCTATGTGGTCGGTAGTTGGCTTCCAATAGGTAGTGGAGAAATGGGGGGCGGGGGGGGGGGGGCAGGGGAGAAAGGAAAAAGGCAGCCTAAAAGCCCAACCACAGTCCTCTGAGAGGGCAGGGGGAGGCTGGCTGGGTGGTTGGTGTAGTTTTACGCCCCAGTAAGAGCTTTGAGGTGAGTAGGACCACACATCCCACCTCCCCCGCCCCCCCCCCCCACCCACACACAGTCCTCACCCTCCTCCTTTCAGATAGCTAATTACACCCTGACCGACCCGTCAGCAAGGTGGTTTGCGCGTGCGTGCGTGTGTGCGTGCATGTGTGCGTGTAGGTGTGAATCTGATTGGTGCCTCGGGAGCGCGGAGGGAATTGGAATGATGTGGTTATGTATGTGTTGTATAAGCAATTATGTAATATTCGTTGATGTGTGTGGCGCAAGGGGGGGGGGGGCGGCGCCCATCAATTACCCCGACAACTGGGGGATGAGAGGGGGGGGGGAGGGGACTCCACGAATGCGCCAAGGAAGAATATATATATATATATATATATATATATATATATATATATATATATAAAGTAACAAGTCTATTCAGACTTATCCATGATAGGCAGTATAAATCATGAAGGAAAAAAAAGAAGATCACCTTGCATTTATCCTCGTATAATGCGTTATAACCTATATTTGTATTACATTCGCTGATTAAAGTTGCATACTCCGATGGTTTTGAGTTTCTGATATTTTCTGAGATAACTACATTAGATTGATCGTTATAATGTACCTTACTTTAGCTTGAAGTAACTTTTATTTTAAGTGGCTAACTTCTGAAGTGCAACCATGCAAACCTAATTTTGGCAAGCATACTAAAACTCTGATACCATAGCCTTCTGCAGTAATGGGTTCTATTAAATTGCCTCAGTATTCCCTTCAGTGTGGCAATAAATGCTTAATAAGTGCACCAGTATCTAAGTTAGATATGTAGAATTAAATCTAGATGAGGTTTTTTTGTTGTTGTTGAAGATTTGATGTTTCATCGGACTATGCAACTTTAAGCAAGGTATATTTCAGCAGAAACAATGCTAAACTCTATATATACCAGTTATTGATGATTCCTGTTTACTTTTCATATAAGCACACTGGTTCAGGGTTACCTCACAATGCTCTTTCTATGCCTGTATCTGTGTCTCATTCTATCTATGTGCTCTTCTTGAGGGTGGTGGTGTTGGTGGTAAAGTGTCCATCTGTTAAGGTGTTGGTCATCCGATCGATCCTGCTCACTGGACCCATTTGAATTTTGGGCTATTTTCCATTCCAACTGGTTCACCAAAGGCTGTGGTGTTTGCTGTCCTGTCTGTGGGAAATGAATCTTAAAGACCTCTTGCTGCTTATCGGAAAGAATAGCCTATGTGGCGGCAGCAGGTTTCCTCCAAAGAAATATGTCAGAATGACCATATGTTTGACATCCAATAGCAGATGATAAAAATCAAGGTGCTCTAGAGGCGTCATTAAATATAGCAAGCTTTACTTTTCTTCTTGAGGGTGACAAGACTATGCCACCTCATATAGCTCATAAAAACAATTTTCAACAAATCAGAAATAATGATATTTTCGACTTGTATCTAGCATTTCACCTTTCCTAGCTGCAATTCTTTTATTGTGGGCTTTTAACTTCAAAGATGTCTCTTAAAGCATAGCTGATTCAGTGATGGTGAGGCATTATGTGTAAAAGCCATGGCCTGATAATAATATGACAGAGTATGAGTTGAACACTTCTTGCTATGATTATGGCCTTTGCTGGCTACACGGCATTAAGCGCTTAACATTAACTAACTGGTCCTTTCTCTATCTCTCCCTCTCTCCCTCTCTCCCTCTCTCCCTCTCTCCTTCTCTCCCTCTCTCCCTCTCTCCCTCTCCCTCTCTCCCTCTCTCCCTCTCTCATTCTCTCCCTCTCTCCCTCGCCCCCTCTCTCCCTCTCTCTATCTCTCCCTCTCTCCCCCTCTCCCTGACTCCCCCCGTCCCTCTCTCCCTCTGTCCCTCTGTCCCTCTGTCCCTCTGTCCCTCTGTCCCTCTGTCCCTCTGTCCCTCTCTCCCTCTCTCTATCTCTCCCTCCCTGTCTCCCTCTCTCCCTGTCTCCCTGTCTCCCTCTCTCCTTCTCTCCCTCTCTCCCTCTCCCCCTCTCTCCCTCTCTCTATCTCTCCCTCTCTCCCTCTCTCCCTAACTCCCTCTGTCCCTCTGTCCCTCTCTCCCTCTCTCTATCTCTCTATCTCTCCCCCCTCTTTCCTTCTCTCCCTCTCTCCCTCTCTCCCCTCTACCTATCTCTATCTCTCTATCTCTCTATCTCTCCCTCTCTCCCTCTCTCCCGCTCCCCCTTTTCTATCTCGCCCTCTCTCCCTCTCTCCCTCTCTCCCTCTCTCCCGCTCTCTCCCTCTCGCCCTCTCGCTCTCTCGCCCTCTCCCTCTCTCCCACTCTCCCTCTCTCCTCTCCCTCTCTCTCTATCTCTCCCTCTCTCCCTCTCTCCCTCTCTCCCTCTCTCCCGCTCTCCCTCTCTCCCTCTCTCCCTCTCGCCCTCTCTCCCTCTCTCCCGCTCTCCCTCTCTCCTCTCCCCCTCTCTCCCTCTCTCCCTCTCTCTATCTCTCCCTCTCTCTCTCCCTCTCTCCCTGTCTCCCTCTCTTCCACTCTCCCTCTCTCCCTCTCCATTTCTCCCTCTCTCCCTCTCTCCCTCTCTCCCTCTTTCCCTCTCTCCCCCTCTCCCTCTCTCCATCTCTCCCCCTCTCCCTCTCTCGTTTTCTAGTTCTCTCGCCTTTCCCTTCTAGATTGATTTCCTTAGCTTTATCTCGCTTTCTCTCTCTAAATATCGCCCTCTCCATATCGCTCTCTTCTTCTTGCTACTCTCCCTCCCCCTCTCCCACTTTCTTTGCCGTCTTTATCAGACTTTCTTTAAAGCTGCATAGTCCGATGAAATATGAAATTTTCAAAACAAAAACAATTATCTAGATTCGATTTTTACATATCTAACTTAGATACTGATGCACTTATTGAACATTTGTTTCTGCATGGAAGGGAATAATTACTGAGTCAATTTAATAGAATATGTTACTGTAGAGGTCTATGGTGTCAGAGTTTTGGCAGGCTTGCCAAACCTAATTTTCAATGTTTGCACTTCAAATATCTCAAAAGTTTACCATTTTTAAAATTTTCATTTTTGTATTGAGGCTGTATTTATACTGTCCATAGCATATAAGCCCGGGTACCCAGGCTTGTTTTCAATACTGGCCAGTTGTAGTGTTGGTGTTATCTAACCACACAGTGGCTGCTGATAAGGTATTTGATTCCCTGCATTTCAGTAGCAGATAGATAATTGGTTGGAATGGTTAATAGCCTATGTTAGTTTTTTTTGGATTTTCTTGCCATATATGTATTTATTCTTTCTACTCTTATTACTAGACTAGCCTACTCCTATTTACATATCATAGGCTTGTACATAGCTGTGTGGTGGTGTGTTATCTGGCTACTTTTGGCATGGTTACCTTCCATTGGGCATCCCGCTGGTGGGCCGTGACATATCACATGCCCCTTTGCAGTGCAGCTTAGTGGGGGTTTCCTAGCCTTATTTTGCACAGATATTTTTTGTAAGTTTTTAGGACAGGAATTTGTCATTCCTTTACCGTTTGGGCATTCCACACATTGGCAGCTATTTCCAGCATGCTTCTCTCATGAGCTTTTATTTGGCTTCTGGTCTGCTTTAGTAGTGGCGCATTATTTGCTCTAGTAGCCCTTTGTGGTTTTGTTAGAAGTTTAATGTTTTGACTATAGCTATATGCTAATGTTTTCAAATGAATTATTCTCCTATTTTCTACTTATTTCACTTTGGTTCTTTTGTGTATGTCATAGGTGGGGTGCAGCTTGTCTACTCTTAGACAGATTTTTACGGCTCTGTTCTGCAGTGTTTGCAGTTTTTTTAGTAGTTCTTTTCTCGCACCAATGTAGTTTACATCTCCACTGTCAAAATAGGGGAGCACCATGCCCTTGAAGATTTGTATCGACATTTCTTGTGTCATGTAGTCTCTTAGCTTTGCAATTAGCCACAGTTTGTGGTTTACTTTTTGTATAATTTTATTTACACATAGCTTGTAGTTTAGTTGGCTGTCCAACTCAAGGCCTAGGTATTTGTAGGGGAGCACCGTGCCCATTTAAAATAAAAGTAACTTTAAACTAATGTAAAGTAGATACTAGTGATCGATCTAGTAATATATTTATCTCAGAAAAATGACAGAAACTCAAAACCATTGGACTATGCAACTTTAATCTCTCCTTATCTTTCTCCTCCTTATCTCTTCTACTTTCCTTCACAGTTCACATGTTTCGCTCCTCTGCCTTCTCTTTTATTTTCCTTCAGACTATCTCTCTTCCCTACCCACCCAAGCCCCTCTCTGCACTCCCTCTTATTCTTCTCATCCATACTGGGCAAGGTGGGGCAATGGGTAGAGTACGGGGCTCGCGTGCGGAAGATCGAGAGTTCGGTTCCCAGTCGAGTCAAACCAATGACTTATAGCATTGATACTTGTCGCTTCCTAGTTTGGTGCTCAGCATTAATTTAATAGGATAGTGCAAGGACTGGTTAGCTCACTGTAATTATAATGTGACTGAGTGCGATATTAGGGTCATATTGCCAGTAGCCTGATTTCCCAGTGGGGCAGCACTATAAAGTCACCATGAGTGCGCACTGTCACAAATTAATACCCATCCTGATATGACCTTAAAGGTTGCCAGGATGTAAGACTCCAACAACAAACCAACCAACCAATCCTCTCCTCCCACCCTCTAACCCCCCATTTCACTCTCTGATCGGTTCCCTCTGCAGCTCTCCATAACAGATTTCATCAAGTACATTCAAATTGGTAATTCCTCTTCATTAAACTCACTTAAGGCACGCAGGACAATATTGCCATTCGTTAAAAGCATTTGCGCATGCGCCGTGTCGACTCGCGCAGTATGTGTGCGCGCAGCGTTAATATAATAACCTCGATGGAAAGGTCAACTGACGCACGTCACTAATAAGATGTTGACATCTATCGTCAAATTATTTATGCATATATTGCATCTTATCCCCCTCCCCCTTCCAAGTCAGCTTTGTTTGTTTAACGAAAAGTAAACATCGGCTATAGGGGGTCCCAAATAAGCACACATTTTTTTTTCAGTGTGAAAACTAATGGTGCTGTCACATTATGACGCTTCTCGCCAACGCGCGTCGACGTATGCGATTTTTTGGCGGAACGTCGGAATACGTCAGGAAGCGTTATGCGCGCATTAGGCGCACATTGGTATTCGTTGATGGATGGCGATGGTCGGCGACGGTCGGCAGCGTGCGCCAGGGAATCGGCAAAGTTTTGTGCTTGACAAGACTTTCGGCGTGCGACAACGCACGGGTGCTAACATTATGGCGATATTAGGGGCGTATCGAGTTAGGTTAAACGCACTGGAATAACGTTATGCGAACGTTATGCACATGCCGCGTGCACATGAGGGTCGTTCCCACGCGTTGCGCCAAACTGTTGCTTTGTTTGGTTGTTGTTGTTTTACATCCTACACACATCTACGGTCATATCAGGACGGCGGGCCAAACTTTTTTTTTTTCTCACAACATCGGCCACAAAATTGATACTTGTCACTGACGCCGAAAAGTTTGACGTATCTCAATGATTAAAAGTGATTTTGCGCGTTGGCGACGCACTGGCGAGAAGCATCGTAATGTGACAGGCGCATTAGGCATTGTGGGAGGAAGGCTGATCTTCATTGTTAATTCTGTTTGTGAAGTTTGTGCCCCACTACAGACCATCACGCACACCTATACCCATACGTGCACTTAAAGCTGCATAGTCCGATGAAAACAGCAACTTTTTCAAACCAATAATCCTGAATTGAAAAATGGGTGGAAGACCAGTGCTTTGGCACTGACAAAAGACTTATTCAGAGGAATCAACATATTTACACCCCAAGCCCTCCCAAACCCCTCAGTTATCTAAATTTGAATCTACATATCTAACTTTAGATACTGGTCTACATTTAAGCGTTTGTCATCACACAGAAGGGAGTATTGAGGCAAATGAATAGAACCTGTTACTGCAGAAGCCTATGGTGAAAGTTTTGGCATGCTTTCCGAAATTAATTTAGCATGTTTACACTTCAACTATCTCGCAAAGGATTTTAGGTTTTTTTCTTGAAGATTTATACTGCCTATCATGGATAAATCTGAATAGACTTGTTTTCACCATTAGACACTTTGTCAATAGAAAGCCCGAGCCTACACTTTTACCGACCCAATGGATTTTTAACCTCCCACCCCACATAGACATGGTATGAGAGCAACTGGCCTTTGATGACGCTTTAAGTTATACACAGCGGTGGAAATTCAAAGTGGCAGAGGCGCGGCCACAGGGTATCGAACCACCAACCTTCAGATTAGGAATCTGACCTAGAAAAAAGTCAGACACTCTAACCACTCTGATTTAAAATGTACTTCAAGCTAAACCAAGGTATATTAAAACGATCAACCTAGTGTATTTATCACAGAAAATGGCAGAAACTCAAAGCCATGGGTCTATGCAATTTTAACTACACCAAAGACCCTATAATACTAAGACGGCTCACTCACTATCTCTCCCATGGTAATGTAAATTTTGCAGTGCTACCTTGTGGTGGGTTTGATCAACCCAGCTGCTGGTTGGTGTTTCACATGTAAACACATACAATTATATTATACATGAGACAGGTAAGTATGAATACACATCAATATGAAATTGCTATGAACAAACACACATCATCATCATCATCATCATCATCATCACCATCATCACACATCTTTCACATTCATATATACATTTATACATCTAATATATCATCTGTTTAACCAAGAGAACAGCCAGCGCACCAAGTGGTGGGTTTGATGATTTTGATTACACAGTACATGCTGAGTGAGCTGTCTTAGTATTATAGGGTCTTTGACTACACCCCCCCCCCCACACACACACGCTAACGAGCACACATACTCACGCACACCAACACGCACCTTTTCCGCTACACCCTAATGGCCCTGTCACATTGTCCATGATGTCCTCAACATGGGTAATTGATATCGTGAGACTGTGTATATACTCCATTGATCAGCGACCATTGGCGCCACCTATATATTTCTTGTGAACTACGACTTGGCCGCTACTGACGCGCCATCTACTGTAAATTCGGAGCAAACCTGTGACCTAATTACAAAGTCTGGACACTTCGACCTTAGCTTTTCAATCGATCGGACCTGCTTCTCCCTGTGGATTTGGACTTTACGACAACAATGCCGGCGGCAAAGAACAACAAGTCAAAGTGACGTGGTACATCTAACCATGACGTACAAACTACCTCCATCAGCAGGAAGAAAGCGAAGCCTGGATCGAAGTCAGTGGCTAAAAACATCAATACGACGCCGACGATTCAATCTCGTTCAAGCCGAGCTAAGGAGCGGCGCGAGGCACGGCGGCTCGACAGAGACAACAAACTCTCCACCGACGAGGACGGCTCTGATGAGGATGGATTGACCGTGGCTCTGGCTACAATACAAAAACAAATGGCGGACATTAACGCTGGCATAAATTTGATGATCGACAAGCTACAGAGGGTTGCTGAGGGGCGAAAATCCAGATCCCTCACTCCACGCCGCAGGGGCGATGACGTCATGCCGCGTGCCGGCGGCCATGACACCTTGCTCGCTGATTCGGTAAGGCCTATTTCCTTTGAGCCGACAAGGCGTCGTTCTGCTGCCTCGTCCCACTGCTCTGAGACCTCCCACGATCCTGCCTGCCGTCCTCGTCGACATTCTCCTCGACACCGGTGAGTTCGAGTCTTATTCCTTTCTCGGTCACGGGCGCCGCGCGTGTGTGTTGACCCTGGAACACGTCATAGCTTCGACGCAATGTCCCCCGCCTACGGTCGTGACGATGACAGGGAGGATGCTGTCAATGAGCTTCTAGTGGCCGCGGGATCTGCGCTTGGAAAGAAGAGAGGTAATAAAATTCTTGCCCCACATCGTTATGTTATACGCGGTAGTAAAAATGATCGTATCGGTATGGAGGAGGGCCACATGGTTCTGAGTATTGTGCGGCCCTGTGTCGAATGTGTAAAGATAAAAAACTCCCTGCAGATTGGTCCCGCTCTGTGTTTGAACATATGCACCAGCTCCTGACCATGGCTGGGAACTGGGACTGGCATACTTGCCGTCAGTGGTCAGAGTCTGTCCTTTACTATGATCGCTGACGGCCGCCTTCCTCGGGGCTGGGCTGATGCCTACGCTATCAAGGATGTCCAGCGGGACGTCTGTGCGCTAGGAACCCGACTAGGACAGGTCGAGGCTGGCCCGTGGAGCCCGTCGACCCGATCTGCCCGCATCAGCTGCAGGCTCGGCCAGCTCCCAATATGCTGGCAGGACGGGTGACTACACGCGCCCGGAATACAACAAGGATGTCGACGGGAAGCCATGCCTCCCCTGGAACCTCGGAGGTGACTGTGGCTTCACAACCTCCCATGGCCTGCAGCCGGATAGGCGCTGCCACCTTTGCGCCTGGTGTGCAAATAAGAACAAGAAAGCTAACCCCCATCAGGAGAAGGTCTGTCAGAATAAAAGGAGATTCCAGGACCGGGTTAGTTTGAATGATAAGCCTCACGATAAGGATTTTTCATTAAGTGGACGAGTTGAACCCGCTTGCTTCGTCCACACTGCTCCTGTTATCGCGGGCGGTGCCTTCCATCATTCTGGGGACCGACACCCTGCCCCTGATAAGGCTTTTTTGGGTCATGGGAAACCTCTGCGCCTGGGCGGCTCAAATTGTACTCAACCTGTTTCTGCATGCTGTACTATCAGCCGCTGACACTGGACTTGATTTAGCTGCTGGGAGTGTGACTTGGGGCGAACCCTCCCCTCCCACTGAGCCTGATCGACGGGGCCCCTGAGTCACGACATCTCGCCCGTGATTCTCTTACGGGTGGTGGGTCGCGGGGGTGATGGGACGCTCCTCCTCCGGGGACAGTTTGACTGCTGGATACCAACAAACGACATCTCACACTCGCTCTCACGCTACTTGCCATTAATCAGTACCCGATACCCCCCAAACACGGTTGTTGCTGACCAGTTGGGGGTGCGTTGTGATGATGAACTGCCTGATAGACTTTTTGGTGGTCGAACACACTGAATACTGATGATGTCGAATACGTCCTCATGAACATCGAGGACGACCAACTGCCTCCTTATAACCCCCCACACACACCCGTTACCTACAGACATATCCTCGATGAGATCTGGCCTCACCCAGTTGACAACATCTGGGCTAGACATCTCAAATACCTCGACATCTACATGCACGTTAGCAGCTTATTGACTTCTTAGAATATGGTTGGCCGGTCGATTACACTGCTGACCGCCCACCAATCGCCTCAGTCGCAAATCATCACACCGATCCTGACAATCAGGCCTGCATGCAGGACTATATCGACACAGAGCTTATCCATGGTGCCATCATTGGCCCCTTTGGACGTTCCCCCATTTCGGCCTTGGACGCAGGTCAGTCCCATGATGACCCGCCTGAAGCGTGGGACTAGTAAACGCAGGGTCATTGTTGACCTCAGCTACCCGCTAGGTGTCAGTGTCAACTCAGGTATTCGGAAGCTCCAGTACCAGGGACACCCCATGACTTACAAGCTTCCAGGCATAACTGACCTGGCAGACGAGGTCACCCGCCTTGGAAAGGGGGCCTTCGTCTGGTGCGTCGACTTGGCGAGGGCATACCGACAACTTAGGACTTGCCCCCTCTCAGTCCCTCTCCTTGGCATAACCCTACATAATAAGATCTACCTCGACCTGGCCCCTCCTTTCGGCTGTCGCACTTCTTCAATGGCCTGCGCGCGTACCACAAACGCACTGGTCTACCTCATGAGAACCCGTGGTCACCATGTTCTCTGTTATCTGGACGACTTTGTGGGCGCAGCAAAAACATTACCAGAGGCAGAGCGTGCCTACCACGAAATAGTCGGTCTGGCGGCCCAGCTTGGTCTCGACCTTGCCCTGCAAAAATGTCTGCCGCCCAGAACTGAGCTCGAGTGGCTCGGTTTCCTGGTCTCTACTGTCAATATGACCGTCACAATACCACCTGACAGGCTCCAGGACGTCGTCAGAGAGTGTGAGGCCTGGAGGACCAGAGTCTTGGCATCACGGAAGGACCTACAGCGCTTGGTTGGGCGGTTGCAGCACGTCGCAAAATGTGTTGCCCCCGGCGAGGAGGTTTATGTCTAGAATCTTGGCCGCCCTCAGGAACGCACCATACAGGGGCAAGCACCTAGTGCCCCCGGAGCTCGGACTTGACGTTGCTTGGTTCACACGATATGCTGCCCACTCCAACGGTGTGGTCCTCCTTCCCCCCGCTGAACGTGAACTTTGGGTCATTGAGTGTGATTCATCGCTTCGTGCTGGTGGCGCGCACTCTCCCACTCACTTCTTCGCTCAGGAATACTCACAGCAGATCCGAGACAGGAACTACAACATCGCACAACTCGAGGCTCTGAACCTCGTTGCTGCACTCAAGAGCCTCTCGCCTCACCGGGCTCATCAATACACAATAGTCATCAACACCGACAATGCCACATCTCAGCAGGTTCTCAGCACTGGTGCTGGTCGCGACCCCCGTGATCTGTGCTTGTGCCCGCGAGCTCTGGCTTTACGCTGCACGGAGGAGTACTGACATTCTGGTCCGCCACAAACCGGGCAAGGACATTGTCCTTGCAGATGCACTGAGCCGCATGTGTTTCGACCCCCGTGCTAAGGAGCTGGCGGCGAACCTCGTCGCTGAAGGTGGCCTGAAGCCACTCACTGCTAATCATGACGATGCACTAACTCTCAATCTGTAACCTGGGTTCGACTAAAAATGTTTGGCTCTCTCTCCAGGTTACTCACAGCGCCATCACCAGCGGCTCCTAGATGCTATAGCAGCGGGACTGGCGGCTGGGACCTGGAAAAACAAGGCGGCCCAGGCGAGAGAGTACTACACATACATGACTGACCATGACGCGGATCCACTCAAACCATCTCAGTACCACATCATGTCTTACATAATCCATCTCCAGGATCGTCTCGTGTCCCCAGGTGCCGTTCTAAACTACATCAGTGGCGCGCGCACCTGGGTACTGACATTCGATGGGAGAACCTCCGCCTTTGACACTTACCTCGTGGGCCTCCTCAAAAGAGGCGTTCGTCGTGCATCATGCCACGTCACTGTTCAAGCACCACCCATGACTCCACGGGATGTTCGGAATGTCGTTCGTTTCTTCTGGACGGTCGGCCCAAACGGCCCGCGTGCTGGTGGCCGCCACCCTCATCGCATACTTCACGCTGCTCAGGCAGTCAAACCTGTTCCCGAGATTCGGCAGGTACGACCCAGGCCACTCACTTCGGGCCAAGGATTTGAAGCAAACACCAATGGGCATCAATGTCCGTGTCAGGTCGTCCAAGACGCAACTCACATCATCGTCTCCCAGAGACATCCTCATACCGGCAATACCCGGCTCGCCTTTCTGCCCACTCCATGCCTGGAGGGACTACGTGTCCAGGACACCGCCATATCCGGACGGACCGGCCTTCATCACAGCCGATGGCTCAACGATACGTGCCTCAGCATTCATTGCAGCCGTACGACTCGCCCTCTCGGCAGCGGGTCACCCAGCACCTGCGGCCATCACACTACACAGCATGCGACGCGGTGGCGCACAGGCCTGCGCACTACGAGGCTCATCACTACACGACATCAGACAACTGGGTCACTGGACCTCCGATGCAGTCCATGACTATGTCCCGAGACAATCAGTTTCTTCGGCTCCCAGAACACTTACTAACTACTTTGGTTAAGTGCCTGTAATCCTCGAACTTATCAACATGTCTATCTTTAAATCTTAATGTAACAAGCTAAACTAGTAAGAATAAATGCCACTATATGTACAGCTGTCTCGCGTTTGTTCAATTGTCCATGATGTCCTCAACATGGGTAATTGATATCGTGAGACTGTGTATATACTCCATTGATCAGCGACCATTGGCGCCACCTATATATTTCTTGTGAACTACGACTTGGCCGCTACTGACGCGCCATCTACTGTAAATTCGGAGCAAACCTGTGACCTAATTACAAAGTCTGGACACTTCGACCTTAGCTTTTCAATCGATCGGACCTGCTTCTCCCTGTGGATTTGCCGTCCCACCCACCCAACTAATGACATAAATCATAGGGTTAAGTGCCTGTAATCCTCGAACTTATCAACATGTCTATCTTTAAATCTTAATGTAACAAGCTAAACTAGTAAGAATAAATGCCACTATATGTACAGCTGTCTCGCGTTTGTTCAATTACGACGTTTCGGCCCAATGAGGGTCGACGCGTGCTGACGTGTTGCAATTTTGGGCGAAACGTCGGTACATCTCCGGTACGTTACCGGGGCGTTTCCGGCGCGTTTCCGGCGCGTCGGTACATAGCAACGTGTGAATGCAGACATCGGCGGTTGTCGGCGCGCGTCGCTCCACACCGCAAAAGTTTTGTGCTTGCACAAAACTTTTGGTGCGGACCGACGCGCGCCGACGGGTTGGAGGGGCATTACGGACATGTTACCAAGACGTCGATACCTGTTGGCGGCGCGCCAGGTGATGGAGCAGTCACACTACGACGTGTATTCCGGCGTGCCGCCAACGCGCTTAAATATATTCAACGCGTCGAGAAACGTCAAACTTGACCCAATTTCACCAGGTTCCCACGCTACGCAACACGTCGGCGCGCGTCGCCCAGCGCCGAAAGTTTTGTGCTTGCACAAAACTGTCGGCGCGGGCGACGCGCGCCGCGCGTTGTATCAAAGCGACCTGTCAATCATAGTGTACCGACGTGTACCGACGCGCCGGCAACGCGTTGCTAACGCATTGCCGGCGCGTTCCGACGGGTTCCGACGTTTCGACCAAAAACACAACACGTTGGCACGCGTTGTCCAACGCCGGGCCAACACGTCGTAGTGTGACTGCTCCATGAACGCTGGCAGACCGTTGATCAACGTCGGTTAACGTTGGTTTTTTTTCCCCCAAACTGCGACCGTTCCATCGGCGCATCTGCAAAGTCCCGCCAGCAGGTTCCCAGCGTGCCATCAGCGTGCTATCGGCGCGTTGTCGGCACTCCGCCAGCGTTTTTCAGCGCGTTGGACGTGTTGCCGGCGTGCCTGGACGCGTTGGCGGCGGGTCTGGATGCGCTGCCGGCGCGTCCTGACGTGTTGGGGGCTGGTGTGTACGGGTCCACACAATACTAACACGGTACAAACTCGCTGCGTCCACGCCGTCAATGCGTCGACAGCGCGCCGACAACACGCTAACAACACGCTGGGAACCCGCTGGCAGGACGTTGACACTTTCGTCCGCCGCGCGTCGAACCTCGTTGGCCGCGCGCTAATACCATGCTACTAACCCGTCCAGTTTTCTCCCAAAACGCCGAAAAGTTGGACGTCTCTTGACGGGTTGCAAATATTTTGTGCATTGCCGGCACGCCGGCAGAAACGTTGTAATGTGACAGGGGTATTAAAGGCCCTGTCACACTACAACGTTTCTCACCAACGCACTTCGACGCGTGCCGACGGGTTGGCTTTTTGTTCAAAACGGCGGTACACGTCCGGTACGTTACCGGCGTGTTGCCGGCGCGTTACTGGCGCGTTACCGGCGCGTCGGTACATAGCAACATGTGAATGGACACGTCGGTGCGCGTCGAGCCACATCAAGGTTTTGTGCTTGCACAAAACTTTCGATGGGCCGCAACCCGCGGCTGCGTGTTGGCGGGCGTGTTACGGACGCGTTAGCAACACGTTGACACACGTTGGCGGCGCGCCGACAGAACGCTGGCAGACCGTTGATCAACGTCAGTTAACGTTGGCTTTTTTTCCCCCAAAATGCGACCGTTCCGTCGGCGCGTCCGTAACGTCCCATCGACGGGTAGTGGGCGCGCTATTGGCATTGCTCCAGCGTATCTCGGCGCATTGGACGTGTTGCCGGCGTGCCTGGACGCGTTGGCCGCACGGTGTGGACGCGCTGCGGGCGCGTCCTAACGTGTTGCTGGCGGGTATGTACGCGTTGACACAGTACTAACGCGACACCAACGCGCCATCAACGCGCTGACAGCGCGCCGACAGCGTGCCGACAACACGCCGATGGCACGCTGGGAACCCGCTGGTGGGACATTGACATGTTGTTCTGACGCGCGTCGAAACGCGTTGGCCGCGCGCTTATAGCATGCTACTAACACGCTGCGCCGCATCAAACTTTCTCCGAAAGCGCATAGAGTTGGACGCGTGCCGACGGGTTGCAAATATTTTGCGCGTTGCCGGCGCGCCGGCGGAAACGTCGTAGTGTGACAGGGCCTTTACACTTTTACCCCCACAAACACCCTAACACATGCGCACACCCCACCCACACCATCACAGACACCAAAACCCACACCTAAACTGAAACATATTTACTCATAACCCCCCCCCCCTCCACCCTACTCCCAACTCCGTGACATATACCGTCCATCCAACCCCCCCCCCCCCCCTCTCAAGCATGCACCAAATGACGTCAGCACCCACACTCACACCCACACCGAAATACACCCACACCCACCGCCACCAGCATACACTCACCGACACGAGCCCTCGTGCCACCATACACGAACTCACCCGCACACGGAACGCGATGGCCGAATCGATAGAGCACAGGCTTCCTGTGCGGAAGGTCGGGAATTCAATTCCCCGTCGAGTCAAACCAATGACTCACAAAATTGATACTTGTCACTTCCTAGCCAGGCGTTCTGGATTATTAGGATAGGGCAACGACTGCTTGGCTCGGTGACGAGATAACATTACTGAGTGGGTTATTACTTATCAGCATGGTCTCCTAGTGGGGTAGCACTATACAATAAACATGAGTGTGCGTTGTCATAAGTCCTGATAACTCCGGACCTTAGATATTGTGGGGATGTAAAACTCCAACAACCAACCAACCAACCAACCAACAAGTCGGTACCCGTCCTGATATGACCTGAGATGTAGCGGGGACTTAAAACTCCAACAAGCAACCAATCAAGTCGGTACCTATCCTGATATGACATTTGATGTTGGCACGACGTAAAACTCCAACAACCAACCAACCAACTCTCTCTCTCTACACACACAACCATCCACACCGACACCGACACTGTCATATATATATGTGTACGTATGTGAGCCGCCACCCGTGTGCGCGGTGAGACATAGCAGTGGGATCTCCGTTCTATAAATAAACTCACTTGTTAACTAGCCACCAAGCTGTGGGGACGTTCCTTACTTACACGTTACATGGTATCAGATGTGCTACCAAGATGCCGCTAACAGGACGAAAACCGCCTGGTCCTCTCATTTTGGATAATAATGCAGCAACAAACTGGAAAAAATGGTACCGAGCGTATAAGATTTATGCAACTGCTGCAGGTGTGAAAGAGAAAACAGAGGACGTTCAATGCTGCGTGTTCCTACATGTGGCTGGTGAGGAGGCTCAAAGGGTGCATGCAAACCTGCACTTACAATCTGACGAGGAAGACGGCATCGAACCACTGATAAAGGCCTTCAAGGAGCATTGCACTGGCAGGGCAAATTTAATTATTACTCGATACCGTTTCAATACACACAATCAAACTACTGAAGACATTAACACCTATATCACTGCACTGCGGGACCGCGTAACCGATTGCGAGTATGGGCCCACAGAGGAGTCACGACTGCGTGACTGCATAGTAGCAGGTGTGAACGGTATCGAGCTAAGAAACAAGTTACTGCAAACGGCTGACTTGACTCTCCAAAAATGTATAGAAATTTGCCAGATGAGTGAATTCAAGGCTGACCAGCTAGAAAGCCAACACAGTAAAGACCTAACAAAAGAAGTAGGACCTCATGACAAGGACGACCGGTGCACCTGTGACACGAGGACCGACAGCGCCATCTTGGAGAACCCAAAGCAGCAACAACAATGACACAAGCCGTATGACATGCGGAAACTGTGGATTCAACCACCGAAGAGGCGCGTGCCCAGCCAAAGGGAAAACTTGCAGTTCATGTCGGAAGATAGGACATTTCATGAAAGTTTGCAGGAGCAAACCTCCAACTGTACATGAACTTTCAATGGACATACCCGACCATGACATAGGAGCGAGCGGGGCTACAGGCATAAACATCAACAAGACGCACGTGGACAGCTTAGAAGCAGACCTCTTCACGGGCGCGATCTTCAGTGACGATCAACCTGGACATGGCATGTGGATCTGTGCATCGCAGGCCGAGACGTCCGATTCAAGGTGGATTCAAGATCCGAAGCGAACCTCATCCCGCGCAGGGCGTTCGATCGCTTACCCGGAATGACTTTGACAAAATCCAAATGTTGTCTTGTGACATACTCGGGACATAGGATAGTCCCTGATGGGGAAGCGATCATGGACATCAAGGGCCAGCCGATCAAGTTCCAGGTGGTGCGTCAGGGCCACGCCATCCTGGGAAAACAAGCCTGTGTGCAACTACGGATTATCGCCAAGATAGATGAACTGATCGAACATTCACCTGCCACCGGTTGTCTCAGCACATGCGCCGAAGACTTGGTGAGGCAATACGACGATGTATTCAATGGGTTAGGGTTGATCAAAACAAACGCCATTATACATACTGACCCCAAGGTAGTGCCAGTAGTCGATCCCCCCAGACGTATACCGTATGCTATACAAAACCAAGTACATGATGAAATAAAGAGAATGTTGGAACTGGGGGTAATAATAGAACAAAACGAGCCGACGGGATGGGTAAATTCGATCACGATTGTTCGCAAACCAAATAAGGTACACGTTTGTCTCGACCCCACTAAGCTGAATAAGGCGATCCTTCGTGGGGCATATCACACAAAAACGATCGATGAAATCATTGCTAACACTGCCAACGCCCAGTATTTCTCTGTACTAGATGCACAGTCAGGATACTGGCAGATCCAACTGGATGTGAACAGCTCATGGCTTTGCACGTTCAATACCCCGTGGGGGCGATATAGATATACTCGGCGGCCTTTTGGCATAAAGACAGCCGGGGATATCTTCATCGAAGAAATGCAGCGCATCCTGGGGGATCTCCCAGGCATCGGAATTGTGACAGACGACATTCTCATATACGGGTCAACAAAAAAAGAACATGATGACAGATTAGAGGCCGTATTAGAATGCGCCAGGACAGTCAATTTGAAACTAAATTCAGATAAAAGCAAAATATGTCAAAATCAGGTAGGATACGTGGGCCACATATTGACACAAGAAGGGATCAAACCTGATCCCTCTAGGATACAAGCTATCATTGACATGCCCATGCCATGCAACAAAGCAGCAGTGCAGCAATTTCTTGGCATGGTTGGGTATGTCCATAAGTTCATCCCGAACATGTCGGAAATTGCTAAACCACTGCGAACACTGCTAACCAAAAACATTGCGTGGCATTGGCAAACTGAACAAGAGAAGGCCTTCTAAACATTAAAACAGAAATTAAAAGCCGCTCCAGTATTAACATATTATAACGTAAAGAAACCTATTACCATACAAGTAGACGCTAGCCAGTCGGCGCTAGGGGCTGTACTCATTCAAGATGAAAAACCGGTAGCAATGGCCTCCAGGGCACTTGACCCAGCACAAAGAAGCTATGCCACAATTGAAAAAGAACTGCTAGCTATCTGTTTCGGTTGCCAACGATTTCACAATTACATATACGGTAAACATGTGCAAATAGAAACAGATCACAAACCATTGATAGCCATAATAGATAAACCCATCCATAAGCTCTCAGCGCGCATGCAGCATATGCGCATGCGCCTACAAAACTACAACATATCACTAACCCATATAAAAGGATCCAAATTATTCTTTGCAGATGCACTCTCCAGGGCACACAGCGACACGCTGGAACCCCGAAACCTATACGACGACACCCTGAGCGTGGCCGCGATCGACGCTACATCAGATATCATGATCGAGATAAAAGAGGAGTACAAAACAGATGACACACTCATCGAGCTGAAACAACATATAAAAAACAGCTGGCGCACTCCCAGCAAATTACTACCACAAAACATTCAACCATACAATGCACACAAAGATGACCTAACGATAGAAAATGACATGGTCATGAAAGGGAACAGGTTACAGATCCCACACAAACTCCGATATAAGGCGATAGAAATCCTACACGAAACACACCTGGGAATCACAAAAACCAAACAACTTGCACGTGACACAGTTTTTTGGCCCCACATAGATGCACAAATAACCAATCGCATAGAAAGGTGCACTACTTGCCAAATTCATAGGAAACAGCAACACACCGAGCCGATGGTAAGTCACCACATCCCATGCACGCCGTATGAAAAGATAGGAACAGACCTCTTTGAAATAGACAACCAATATTACATAATAACGGTAGACTATTACTCAAAATATCCCGAGGTAACACTCCTAGATGACATTACATCCACCAGCGTAATTAAAGCGTTAAAAGATAACTTTGCACGACATGGGATACCAAAATTTGTCGTCTCCGACAATGGCCCACAATACCGCAGCTTAGAATACACCAGATTTGCGCAACACTATGCATTTAATCCCATTTATTCGAGCCCACAGTTTCCAAAAAGCAATGGACAAATAGAGCATTTCGTGCAAACGATTAAAAACATGATCAGAAAGTGCAAATGGGACAAAAAAGACTTAGAACTAGCTCTATTAAATTATCGCAACACACCGCTACACGATGACACACAACAAGCCGAAGAAAATAACGATCAGGAGACACAAGCCACACCTGTAAGAATGTCCATTTTCGGACGAATCATAGAACCAGTTATCAGACTAGATTTGTAGAAAAGTAGAATTAAGATACGGACGTCTTGTAATGAAAAGCGATAGAGTGATAAATAGAGACTGTATTGCGGTAGCAATGTAGCATTACACATGTCATATAGTGGTAACGTTGTTGAAAGTGATACCAAATATCTATAACAACTGGGTAACAAACAGGACTTGTCAAGCCAGGTCCAATCAATAAAGCAAGGATGTAAACATCCTCCGTTACCATATTAGATTGCATAACATGTATACTACGATTATTGTTATTGTTATTGTTATTATTATTATTATAAACAGCTTAAATAAACCCCTTGATAAAATGTATTACGGTGATGCAGAATAAGCAAAGGGATTGGTACCGCATTCCGAAAGGGAGATGTCATATATATATGTGTATGTATGTGAGCCGCCACCCGTGTGCGCGGCGAGGCATAGCAGCGGGATCTCCGTTCTATAAATAAACTGACTTGTTAACTAGCCACCGAGCTGTGCGGACGTTCCTTACTTACACGTTACAACTGACACCGACACCGACACCGACACTGACACCGACACCGACACCGATACCGACACCCACATCCACACCCACACCCACATCCACACATACACATACACCGACACCAACACCCACACCAAAACCCACACCGAGACCGACACCGACACCGACACCCACACCCACACGCACACACCCCACCCCACCCCCATGCACTCACATACACCCTCACCTACACACCCACACCCACGCACACGCACAACCACCCCCCACACCCACACCCACACACCCACACACCCGCATACCCACACTCACCCCCCCTAACCCCACACACACCATACCCACCCCCGCCCCACCCCCACACGAACACCACCCCCGCACGCACATCCCCCCACCCACACCCACACACCCACCGCACACCCACACATCCCCCCCCCCCCCCACACACACACACATTGCCGCGGCGCCCGGCTGGTGCTGGGACGAGGCGGTCGTCGCTGCTCAGAATACAAACCCTTGTGGCCGGGCTGCCAGGCGTCTTGGAGAATAGATAAGTGCGGTGTGCACCCGTCTTAATCTCCCCAACAACACCCCGCCCAAGGCTGCTTATCTCTCCTCAACATGGCCCGCCGCTCTTCGATTTGATTAATCTTTGATGCCACTCCCACCTCATAATCTATTCCCAGCGCGTCTACAAATAACACCCCCCACCCCCACCTCCGCCCCCACCCGTACCCCCACACCACCACACCCCACCCTCTCATCCACCCGCATCCCCACCTCCACCCCCACACCCACACTCACACCCCCACTCCTACCCCACACCCACACCCACACCCACACCCACACCCACCCTCCCCACACTCCTACTAGAGATACAAAGATATATGTGGTCTAATTACATGTCAATAGCCAATTTCCAGTCAGATGTGACATCGTGTGGCGCTACTAATTAATGTCCTCACCCCGCAATATTGGCTGGGAATAACCGGAAGTCTGCTAAACCTACAATGTAATGTGTATTTTCTTGGTCTGGATTGGCTCATAATAATCTACAATTTCAATCATCATCATCATCATCATGCTGTGGGTCGCGATACTAAAGCTAACACACAGATCCTTTTACTTGTTACACACATCACTCATCATCATGCTGTCGGTCGCGATGTGACAAAGACTACTTTCATTACTTGACTTCCGCTCTCCATTTAGCTCTCTGCTGTGAGAGTGATGTCCATGAGTCGGTCTTAATGTCTCTCAGCTTCAGGTTTCTCTTGATGGTATCCTTGAACCGGAGACGAGGGTGCCCTCTCTTTCTGTAACCAGAAGACAGTTGAGAGTAGAGGATCTGCTTTGGTAGCCTGTCTGATGACATCCTCATGAGGTGTCCAGTCCACCGGAGATTCTTTTTGATCAGAAGATCTTCCATAGAGGGCAGCCCTGTCCGTTCGAGTATTTCCTTATTTGTCACTTTGTCCTTCCAGGTTAGCCTCATGAGAAATTTCAGTCACCCTGGCCATCCTGGCTGCATAATCTGATGTAATGATACAAATTGTCAAAACCAAAACACCTATCTCGATTTAATCCTAGATATCAAACTTAGATGTATACTTGGGTACTTATTATGCATTTTGTTGCTGCATAGAAGGGGATATTATTATTAAGTCAATTTAAAGTTGCATAATCCGATGATTTTGAATTTCTGCCATTTTCTGAGATAAATACATTATGCTAATCATTATTGTCTACTTTAGTTTAGTTTGAAGTAATTTATATTTTAAATGGCTAACTTTGGAGATAATTTACGTCAAAACATGCTAAATTAATTTTGGCAAGCACGCCAAAACTCTGGCACCATAGACTTCAGTACGAACAGGTTCTATTAAATTGACTTTTTACGATCTTCTATGCAGCAAAACATGCTTAATAAGTGCACCAGTATCAAAGTTGAATACGTAGAATTATGTCTATATAAGTGTTTTGGTTCAGAAAATTTGATGTTTTCATCGGACTATGCAGCTTTAATAGAACCTGTTACTACTGAATTTTATCTTATGATGTCAGAATTTTCAAGTTCTTACTCATTTGAATTTGGCATGTATTCATCTCAAATATGCCCAAAGTACTTCAAAATAAAGTATAGTCATCATCATCAATGGGTGCCGTCTTCTCGAAGAAGGTTGGCTGCAATGGACCTCCATCTCTTCCTGTAAGTCGTTCCTCTCACGCATTCTGCATAGCTCATTGCTGTCCACTCAGTGATGTTGTCCATCCATGTTGTTCTCCTTCTCCCTCTTGGTCTTTTCCCTTCTATCTTCCCTTCCAGTATTCTTCTCTGTGGTGTCGTATCATGTGGCCAAAGTATTTAATTTGTCTGTTTTTGATCGTTTGTATTATCTGTCTCTTTATTCTCATTCTTGTTATGACCTCCACGTCGCTTATCATTGCTGTCCATGGAATTTTTAACATTCTTCTGTATTGCCAAAGTATAGTAGATTATATCATATCATATCAGGACGGGTTCCGACTTGTGATAGGGCGCACTCATGGCAACTTTATAGCGCTGTCCCACTGAGAAACCATGCCGCCGGCACCATGACCCAAAATCGGTTTGACTCGGCTGGGATTCGAACTCCCGATTTTCCGCACGGGAAGCCTATGCTCTATTGATTCGGCCAGCGTGTCCGGTATTGACACTAGGGAAGCCATACTAGATTATATTGTAAGTTGGAGATGCGGCACTATTCAAAATCTATACTTCACACTAGGCCTGGTTGTTGAGATGGTACAAGTGAAATGAAGGCGCTCAGTTTACCCCCGCCCCTACTTCTTTTTCTAATAGTTAAACCTGCATAAGGCACGGGATGGCAGAATGGGTTGAATACCCGCTTCACATTTAGCAGATTATGAGATTCGAACCCTATTTGAACCATGGCTATGTCAAACTAATGAATTAAAAAAAGAATAGTTGTCACTACCTAGTGTGGCACTCGACATTACTTGGATATGACAAGGAACAGTGGAATAAGGACATTTCCGCTGTTTGATCAACAAATGTAATTCCTACAAAATAATCCGATGATTTTGAATTTCTGCCATCAAAAAGGAAATCTATATTAGGTTGATAAGAATAATTGACTTTAGTTCAGTTTCAAGTAACTATATTTTAACAGGTTAATTAATTAATCTTAGAGATATTTCAAGTGAAAAAAAGAAGGTTGTTTTATGTAATGACACCTCTAGAGCACATTCATTTTCATATCATCGGCAATGGGACATCAAACATATGGTCATTCTGACATATTTCTTTGGAGGAAACCCACTGCCGCCAAATAGGCTACTCTTTCTGATAAGCAGCAATGGGTCTTTTATTTGCACTTTTCCACAGGCAGGACAGCACAAACCACATCCTTTGATAAACCAGTTGTGTATCACTGGTTGGAACGGAAAATAGCCCAAACTGCAAATGGGTCCAGTGAGCAGGATCGATAGGATGAAGACATGAAAACTTAATTTTGGTATCCATGCAGCTCGCCATAGGCTCCAACAATGGCAGGTTCTATTAAATTGAATTATTGTTCCCCTTCTATGCAGCGATACAAGTTTACTGAGAGAACCAGTATCTAATTTGGATATTTAGAATCAAACCTAACTAAGAATTTAAGTTGATACAAATTGATGCTCTAAATTAATGGACATACCAAATTCTCGCAATGACACGTCTAGGGCGTGCTGTTTAATTATACAATTAAGAATGTGAGGGATGTTATGGATGAGCAAAGTTGATGGATGGATGACTTCTTGGGTGCTTGTAACCTTTCGACAGTTACCGGCTGCAGAACTGCAGCAATGTAGAGAAGAACCGATAAATCGGTCCAATCTTTGGTTGAAGATTAATCTTCTGGTGGGATGGTTGTAGAAGCTGGGGGATGTCTTTACAATGATTAAACGATGAGTCGTTGGGGCAGCCCCGAATCACTCCGGTCCAGCGGTAGCACAGCACTTGTATCCAGCAGACAGCAGCAATGGTTTAGGAGGATGGGATGGGCAAAGGTGGGTCCAGCGGTTCCAGCAACAAGAACAAAGCGAGAGAACGATAATGTAAAGGGCCCCACCCAAGCAAACAACTCCCTTGATCAGGGGGAGAAGTAAGCCTGGGAGAAAAAACAAGGGTAGAATATAGGAAAGAGAAATGAGGAGAGTTGAGTCAATGGACCATCTCTATTTGCTCTATGGTGACCAGTCGGCGAGCCAAAGACACGGACAGAGTAAGAGTAGAAAGTGACGTGCTGGTGGGCTCCCCCTCCTGCAATTCTTTTCAGACAATATCAAGGAGGAGCATGGCCAGCGGAGAGGAGATAAAGAGAGGTGTGGACAAAGTGCAGTCCGGATAGCAAGTGGCATGCATGGGAACCACGGGAGCGGGACACAGCTCAAGCAGTAGAGTGTCCACCTGTGAAGGTGTGGGTCATCCGACCAATCCTGCTCAGTTGACCCATTTGCAGTTTGATCTATTTTTCGTTCCAACTGGTGGTCCATAACTGGTTTATCAAAGGCTGTGGTATGTGCTGTCTTGTCTGTGGGAAAGTATGACTGAGTGGGATATCGGGCCATGGTGGGATGGTATACACATACACAATTACACCCACAATTACATATGTAAATGCATATATATGTGCAAGCAAACATAGTTAGACACACACATTCAAACAGACACATGGTTACATCCACATGCGATTACATATACACATTACACAAGCAAACACATACAAACAAACACACACAATCACACACATGTATATAATATAAAGACACACACAATTACATACAAACATATATATACAAGTACACAACAGCCATACAAACAGTGAAACACACATACACACGCACATACAAACAAACACAGACATGATTACATGGGCATATACAAACGCACACATAATTACCTACACCTAAAAACACATGCCACATATGCACATGCACATATACAAACAACAGACAGAAACACACGCGCATATAAAACAGACATGTAGACCTACATAGCACATGCATTCATGCAAACCCACATACAATTCAACATTGACATGATTACATGGAAAATGGACACATAAACAGATACAATTACATACACACAGACAAACACATACATTCTTATGCACACACGCTCACATGCAAATAACACACATACACACACACCATTACACATATGCGACCACCTACATGATTACATACACACAGACAAACGCCTACAAGATTACATAGACATTTATACAAACACATACATGCTGACATACGCCCATGCACACATACAAATAACACATAAACAAACACACCGATTACTTACACACATGCGACCACCTACGTGATTACATACACATATATAAACACATACATGATTACATATGCACATACATGCATATACAGCCAACACTCACATACAAACACACACGACTACATACTCTCATGCACACATGCGAACATGCACATGGACATGCATGCGCATGTACACAGGTCTACTAACACACACCAGTCCTGATATGACCTTAGATGTTGCCAGGACGTAAAACTCCAATAACCAACCAACTAACACACATACTGGAACACACACAAACTCACATACCTGTGTGTACACGTGCAATGCACACACACACGCGCACACACACTCTCCTCCCCACACACAATAGAAGTTATCGACTCTGACCGGGTGTGGTGGCCGAATCGGTAGAGCGCGGGCCTCGCGTGCCGGAGGGAGATCGGGAGTTCGGTTCTCGGCCGAGTCAAACCAAAGACTTATAAAATTGATACTTGTCACTTCCTAGCCTGGCGCTCGGCATTAATAGGACAGAGCAAGGATGGGTAATCTTAGTGTCAGGATAATGTGACTGAGTGGGATATCAAGTCATAGTGCTGCCAGTGGCCTGATTTCCCAATGGGGAAGCACTATAAAGTCGCCATTCGTGCGCACTGTCACAAGTCGGTACCCGTCCTGATTGATATGACCTTAGATGTTGGTAGGACCTAATACTCCAACAACCAACTAAACCAACCTCATGATCTGTGCATGTAATGCACATTTGAGAATAGGACAGGGCAGGGATTGGTTAGTTCAGTGTCAGGATAATGTGACTAAGGTGGCTATCAAGCCGTGGTGCCGGCGGCCTGATTTCCCAATGGGGCAGCACTATAAAGTTGTCATGCGCGCACACTGTCACAAGTCGGTACCCGTCCTGATATGACCTTAGATGTTGTCAGGACGTCAAACTCCAACAACAAACCAAGTTATCGACTCCAGCTGCCGACACGCCTGGTTCTGTTTAAATACCGCCCGAGGCATCCAGGTTTATATTTAATACGCCATCCTGATACCTGGTGTGTTACCACGTTATTATTACACGCACCAGGTGCCGTGCCTCGGCCTCCTTTCTCACGTCCCCTGGTGGACAGCTTCGACACTAAATTACACAAAACAAAGGTTACAGCGTCTATAATTTATTGGATTTTTTTTGCTTGTTTGTTCGTGGTCCAGTTAAAACATCACATTATTTAAAGCAAAACATGTATCGAAATTTGATCCTAGATGTATGCGAACGCTAGGCACACACCGCGCGCGCGTGAGGCTTGTTCCCACACGTTGCGCCAAACTTTTTTTTTTTTTTTTCTCAGGCGTCGATATATGTTACCACAAAATCGACCGCACGCTACCAATACGTTGCGCTGACACCGAAAAGTTTGACGTGTCTCAACGATTAAAAGTGATTTTGCGCATTGGCGGCACGCCGGCGAGAAGCGTCGTAATGTGACAGGGCCATTAGATACTGCTGCACGTATTAAGTACATACTAAGTCAATGTAATAGAACCTGTTATTAAGTAGTTGTTGCTACATAGAAGGGCATACTAAGTCAATGTAATAGGACCTGTTATTAAGTAGTTGTTGCTACATAGAAGTACATACTAAGTCAATGGAATCGAACCTGTTATGACTGAAACCTATGGGATCAGAGTGCACAAATTAATTTACACTTAAAATATCTCAGAAGTTATTAATTTAAAATCAGTGTCAATCCAAGTTAAAGTAAGATAGATTGTTTGTGTTTGTTGTTGTTTTACGTCCTAGCAACATCTAAGGTCATATCAGGACGTAAGATAGATAATAAAGATCAACGTAGTAATTTGATCTAAAAATAAGATAAGTAAGATACATAATAATAATCAACCGACTATATTGATTTAAAATGACCTATACTCGGATACAAACATGTAGACCTACATAGCACATGCATTCATGCAAACCCACATACAATTCAACATTGACATGATTACATGGAAAATGGACACATAAACAGATCCAATTACATACACACAGACAAACACATACATTCTTATGCACACATGCTCACATGCAAATAACACACATACAAACACACACCATTACACATATGCGTCCACCTACATGATTACACACACACAGACAAATGCCTACAAGATTACATAGACATTTATACAAACACATACATGCTGACATATGCCCACGCACACATACAAATAACATATAAACAAACTGAGTCAATGTAATAGAACCTGTTATTAAGTAGTTGTTGCTACATAGAAGGGCATACTAACAACTAGTTAGTATGCCCTAAAACCATTGTATAATCCGACGCTAAAGCAGTAATTTAGCTGCACAAGCATAATTCACACATTATTATTTTCATATTTGCTTTACCTATAAATAAATAGAGCCTGTTGCATACGATACGATGCACTTTCTCTGTTATATTTATGTGTGTATACATTAGCGATAAATGTTAGTAAGACATGGCCCATCCTACGCTATGCTCGCGTTTTCTCCTCCTCCTTCTCCTCTTCCAGTACCTAAGACGCGGTTCAGAGAAAACAGGTCGAGTGTGACGTCACAAATTAACAGGATAGCAGAACGCGCCACTGTAAACACTTTAGGAGCAAACAGGTTTCCATAGCAATGACATTTAACAAAAACCATCAACCAAGCACATCAAACAAACAAACAAAATGCATTCGCAAAAAAAAAAGACAGCAACGACACACGAAACACACACAGACACACTCCCACACACTCATACACGGACCAGACGGGATGGCCGAATGAGTTGAGCGTCCGTCTCCCGTTTTGGTAAATCGCGGGTTTCGAACCAACGGGTTTGAACCCTGGTTGAGTCAAACCAATGCATTAAAAATTGATACTTATCACTTCCTAGCCAGGTCCTCGGCAGTATTAGGATTGGGCAAGGACTGGTTGGCTCAATATCAGGATAATGTGACTGAGTGGGATATCAAGTTATGGTGCTGGTGGCCTGGTCTTTCCTTCCATTGGGGCAGCACTATAAAGTCGCCATGAGTGCGCACTGTCACAAGTCGGTACCCGTCCTGATATGACCTTAGATGTTGCCAGGACGTAAAACTCACTCCAACAACCAACCACTCCCCCCCCCCCCCCCACAAACAGACACACTCCCATACGCTCTCACACACACTCACTCTCACAGACACACTCCCACACACTCTCACTCACACTCACACTCACACACTCACCCACGCTCCCGCACACACGCCCGCGCACGCGCGGATACACAAAGAACTCGGAGATAAGACTGGATCCTGGTGAGCGGAGCGGGAGTGTGTCTGGTGTGGCGAGGCTGACTTCCGGTCGCTGTTTTGTGGCGTTTACCTTCGGATAGTTCAGACCAGCGCTGCTGCTGCTTCTGTTGTTGCTGCTGCTGTTGCTGCTGCTGCTGTTGCTGCTGCTGCTGCTGCCAGTTCAGCTCATTAGTTAATGGTTGAGAAAATAGGCTGACACGACATCCTTTTAACCAATTACCTTCGCTACGCCAGGTTAAGATGGGCAGGTGCTGTTTTATAACAGCGAAAACAGAGCCTGACAGGTAAGACTAAGAGCGGGGAGGTGGGAGCAGGTGGGATGTTGGGGTGTAGGTGGATGATGGAGGAGGGTGGGTAGGTGGGTGGGTGGCGGTGGGGGAGGGGGGGGAGATGTTGGTCGTTGGCGTTTTACATCCAGGCAACATCTAAGGTTATATCAGGATGGGTACTGACTTGTGACATTGCACACTTATGGCGACTTTAGAGTGCTACCCCCACTGTGAAATCAGGCCACCGACACCATGACCCAATATCCCACGCAGGCACATTATTCTGACACTGAGCCAACCAGTCCTTGCCCTATCCTATTAATGCCGAGCACCTGGCTAAGAAGTGACAAGTATCAATTTTATAAGTCATTCCTTTGAGTCGACCGGGAACCAAACTCCTGATCTCCCACTGAGGAGGCCTGCACTCTACCGATTCGGCCATCGCGCCCGGTGGGGTGTAAAGGCCCTGTCACATTATGACGTTTCTCATCAATGCGCGCCGACGTGTTGCCTTTTTGGGCGAAACGTCGGCACGCGTCGGGAAGTGTTCTGTGCGCGTTACCGGCGCATTAATGGCGCGTCGGTACACGTCGGTACACGTTGAGTGCGAGCAACGTTTGGACCGACACATTGGCATGCATCGGGCCGCTTCAAGGTTTTGTGCTTGCACAAAACTTTCGATGCGCTCCAACGTGTTGGATCGCGCGTTACCGGCGTGTTGGCAGGACGTGGACCCACATTACCAGCGCGTTGTCGGCCGCGCGAACCACGTTGAGCAACGTCCATCAACGCTGGGGATCTTTCACCAAACTGCGTTGGACGTGTTGCTGGCGCGTCTTGACGTGTTGCTGGCGCGTCTTGACGTGTTCCTGGCGCGTCTGCCGCCCGCCTAATGTTACCCGGCATTCTGCGAACCTTTAATGATGCGCTACCCCCACGCCGTCGGCGCGCTGACAACGTGCCGATAACACGCTGATGGCACGCTGGGAACCTGCTGGTGGGACGTTGACACTTTGTTCCGCTGCACGTCGAACCCCGCCAATACCCGTTGACGGCGCACTAATAACACACTATTATCACACTACCAACACGCTGCGGCCCGTCCAACTACCCCCTGAAACGCCGAAAAGTTTGACGTTTCTCGACGCATTGATAATATTTTGCGCGTTGGCGGCATGCCGGACCAAACGTGTGACACGGCCTTTAGAAGTGCGTGATGTGCGTGCATAATAAGTAGGGGATGGAAAAGGGGGTGGGAGGGGGAGTGAAAGGGACGGCGGGGGGATGGGGGGGGGGGGGGGTTGTAACTGTAAGGGAACGGAGGAAAGAAAAACCATGTAAGGAACTTAAGTGGATGGAAGATGAAAATACAGAACAGGATTAGATGGGGGATCATTTGAGGGTGAGGAACCAGCAGAGCGCTCGCAGGAGGTCATGGGTTCGATCCTCCAGCCGAGTCAAACATACAACATTGGCAAGTGTCACCACCCAGCTTGGTGCGGGGCATGACTTGGCTAGAAGAATGAGGGTTGGGTTGAGACAGACTAATTGTCTGTAATTGAAATTTCCATCGTTTAACTTAAAGTTGCATAGTCCGATGAAAGCATCAAATTTTCAAAAGCAAAACATTTATTTAGATTTGAACCTACATATTCAACTTAAATACTGGTGCAGTTATTAAGCATTTGATACTACCTCGAAGGACTAATTAAGACAATTTAGTCGAACATGTCGCTACTGAAGCTTATGAGTTTTGGCAAGTATGCCAAAATTAATTTGACATGTTTTCACTTAAAGAATCTAATCTTGTTAGTCATTTTAAAGCCAAGTTACTTCAAGCGAAAGTAAGATAGATTATAATGATCAACCTAATATATTTATCTCAGAAAATGACAGAAACTCAAAACCATCGGATTATGCAACATTAAGGGAGTAAGACTATGAGATTTGACGCAGGAGAGCATGCAATAGAATATATGGTGGGAAAGACAGAGAGCAACAAAGGCTGTATTCAATCAATATGCAGACATGGCATATTCCATACAATAAGATATTAAGGTTGTACAGTCCAATGGTTTTGAGTTTCCCCCATTTCCTGCAATAAATATATTAGGTTCATCGTCATAATGTACCTTATGGCCCTGTGACACTACGACGTATCTCGCCGGCGCGCCACCAATGCGCAAAATCACTTTTAATCATCGAGACACATCAAACTTTTCGGCGTCAGCGCAATGTATTGGTAGCGTACGGCCGACGTTGTCGTAATGTATATCGACGCGTGAGAACAAAAACAAAGAAAGTTTGGCACACCATGTGGCTAACGAGCCTCCCACGCGCGCGGCGTGTGCCTAGCATTCGCATAACGTTATTCCAACGCTCGCCGTCAGAGGAAAAAAAGTCAACATATGACAACGTCACACAACATCAGAACAACGTTCCTCCAACGTGCTTCTAACATATCTTGACGTCGCCATAATGTCACCATAACGTTGGCACCCACGCGTTGTCGCGCATTGTCGTACTTGCCGACCCCCTGATGTGCGCCACCGACCATCGCCGTAGATCAACGTATACCAACACGCGCCTAATGCGTGCGTAACGCTTCCTGACGTATCCCGACGTAGCGCCAAAAAATCACATATGTCGACGGGTGTTGGTGAGAAGCGTCATAATCTGACAGCACCATTAGTTTAGTTTGAAGTAACTTAGCTTCAAAATGAGTAACTTAGGAGATATTTGAGGAGTAAACATGCACAATTAATGTTGGCATGCTTGTCAAAATACTGCCCTCATGGGACTAGGTTGTATTGAAATTGACTTAGTTTGCCCTTCTTTGTAGCTCCAAGTATTTAATAGGTGCACCAGTATCTAACGTGGATATATATATATATTAAGATTTAGACAATAATTTGACGCTTTTATCGGCTTAGGCAGCTTTAAGCAACACCCTGCAGTATCGCATTCATGTTGATGACATTTGATCTTCAAGTTAGACCAGACGGGATGGCCTAATGAGTTGAGCGTCCGTCTCTCATTTTGGTACATCGTGGGATTCGAATCCATGGGTTAGATAGAACCCTGGTCACGTCTATCCAATGACATACAAATTGATATTTGTCGCTTCCTAGCCTGGAGCTCGGCATTATTAGGAAAGGGTAAGGACTGGTTGGCTCAGTGTTAGGATAATGTCACTGAATGGGATATCAGGTGGCCTGGTCTCCCAGTGGGGCAGCACTATAAAATCACTATGAGTGTGCACTGTCACAAGTTTGTACCCGTCCTGATATGACATCAGATGTTTCCAGGATGTAAAACTCCAACGACCAACAAACCAACCGAAATCTTCAAGTTAAAAGCACGCTGTCCCACTTGCAGACAACATGCATGTTCACCATGCTGATCTGACCTTTGAACCCTACCCCCCTGATCCACCCTCCTCCATGCCATGCTGCATATAAGCAGCCAGTAGCGCCCAAAATAATGCAGCGCAATGCGTATTCAACAAACCAAAGCCGATCAATACCGGGCCAATATCAACCCACATTGGGCGAAGCAATTGTGACTTGCAGGGTCCGTCCGATGTCCTGTCAACTCTTCAAAAGTCTTGACCTTCATTTGCCCCATTTCAATGACTTGAAAAGCCTTGAATTTAATCTATTTTTGGTAATTAGTCTTGAAAAGCCTTGAATTCCATTAAACTATCCCCACTCATCTAAATCAGTTCGAAATCGCCATTCACCATCGATGTTTCCTCCCCCCCTGAAATCCAAATGACAATAGTATTGAATTCCTATCAAAAACAACCTTAAAAAGCATTGAAATAGTCTTGTATTCCATATCTTCACATGTGTACGGACCCTGGACATGGATACAGGTGTAAAATGGCTAAAGCTCGAATCTGTGGTTGTGTAGGCAGGCTATAGTGAAATCAATACAGACAAAGAGAAAGGAAGAGTATAAAGCGCAAAGAAGAAGAGAGAGTCAAGCCCTCTGGTTTATTATTTATATGGTTACATGGGTTCATTGTAGAGTATCACCCCACCCCTTTCCCCCAATGGAAAACAAAATTCTTGGCCCTACCAATAAGGATCCAGCATTCCTGGTCCCCATGGCTACCAGTGGTCTTCCCTCCACCACCAAGCTGTATGGCCCCATGGCCACCACCAACCTTGACCTGTGAGTGTGGTAATCACTATCCCAGTAGAAGGGGTAGGCCCTGAGTGCACTCACGCCCAGACCTGCCATCACCACTATGTCTATTTAGATCCCACTCAGGCACCACCAGACCTTACATATATATATACATTTTATAGTGCTGTCAGACCTTACATATATATATATATACAGTAATAGAACATTTGCATTCCCTCCTATGCCGTATATCGGAATATTTTACACAGGGACATGAACATTCAAGGTCAAATCGAGACTTTAAGGGAGATAGGTCTTCATGAACGGGTGACAGTGAATTGCTTCTTCTTATTTATAGTCTACATAAATCCCATTTATATGTGTAATAAATGCTGAATGAGCTGTCTCTTACAACTCCTCCTTCCCTAAATGATTCTGCCTATGAAGCTATACGAGCTACGGGACTTACAGACTGGAATGCTGGTGGCATATCAGTGCCGACCTCTACTTAACCACGAACTGGCTTGAGTCGCCAGTATCAGGATCTAGACTTCCGGTTTCTGTTATGTGATTCCTCTTCTATTTCCGGTTCCTTTCTATTATATATGCAGGGTAGTCTCAAAGGTCTTCATTTTAACTAAAAATGAGCAGGGCCTTGACGTTAATTTCAGATTATACCTACCCCCTTCACTCCCCATGATATATCCTACAAGGCCGCACATAATTACATAATTAAAGTTGCATAATCCGATTGGTTTTGAGTTTCTGCAATAGTTTAAAATAAATGTATCGGTTTGATCGTTGTAATCTACTTTATTAATTTTTTTTTGTAGAGTCATTGAAGAAAGGGTGCTAACTTTCGATATATTTAAAGTGGAAAATAAGTAAAATAATGTTGGTTTTCAAACTGAAATGCTGGAAATTCCACATAGGAAGTCTGACATTGTTGCGTTATGATTGGACATTTAACATTGGAAGCCTGACAGCAGTTAGATCAAGCAAAATGACCGGAAACTTTACATCAGAAGCTTGAAATTTGCTTGATGTTGCAATACGATCCGAATTTTCACAATGGAATTCAGATTATAAAAATAAACCTAAGCGCCCTCGCCATCCCCCCAGCATCATCCAGAGAATGCAGACAGACAAAAAGAAGCAAGTGACCTCGCCCTCCCCCCAGCATCATCCAGAGAATGCAGACAGACAAAAAGAAGCAAGTGCTCCCACCATCCCCCCAGCATCATCCAGAGAATGAAGACAGACAAAAAGAAGCGAGTGACCCCGGCCTCCCCCCAGCATCATCCAGAGAATGCAGACAGACAAAAAGAAGCAAGTGCCTCGGCCTCCCACCAGCATCATACAGAGAATGCAGACAGACAGAAAGAAGCAAATGCCTCGGCCTCCCACCAGCATCATCCAGAGAATGCAGACAGACAGAAAGAAGCAAGTGCCTCGGCCTCCCACCAGCATCATCCAGAGAATGCAGACAGACAGAAAGAAGCAAGTGCCTCGGCCTCCCACCAGCATCATCCAGAGAATGCAGACAGGCAGAAAGAAGCGAGTTTCCCCACCCTCCCCCCAGCATCATCCAGAGAATGCAGACAGACAAAAAGAACCGGTCTCCTCCAAGCATCATCCAGAGAATGCAGACAGACAGAAAGAAGCAAGTGCCCCATCCCTCTCCCCAGCATCATCCAGAGAATGCAGACAGAGAGAAAGAAGCAAGTGCCACCGCCCTCCCCCCAGCATCATCCAGAGAATGCAGACAGACAGAAAGAAGCAAGTGCCCCTCCCCCCAGCCTCGTCCTGAGAATACTCAATTGCCCGCCGTGAGCTTCGAGCAGCTCGGCGTAGACGACTCACCTGCTCATTCATTGTCCGCTTTCTTTGTGTTCTCTTGTGTGTTATTTTGTGTGTGCTCTCTTGTGTGCTTTCTTATATGGTCTCTTGTGTGTTATTTTGTGTGCTCTCTTGTGTGCTTTCTTATATGGTCTCTTGTGTGTTATTTTGTGTGCTATATTGTGGTCTCTTGTGGTCTCTTTGTGCTCTATTTGTGCTCTCTTTGTGCTGTATTTTGTGCTCTCTTATATGCTCTCATGTGTGCTTTCATGTGTGTGCCTTTGTGTGCTCTTCTGTGCTCCCCTTCTATGTGCTCCCCTGTTTGCTCTCTTATGTGCTATCATGCTCTGTCATGTTCCCTCTGTCACTTTTCTTGTCTAATAAATTCCTCTCTACCAGAATCACTACACATATCACTCTCCCACACACTGCATCACCTGCATGATAGCGGGTTGGGGGTGGAGGTGGGGGGATGCTTCAATTCTAAACAACCTATCACTTACATCAGGAATAAACACATGAACTTTGGCCTAATTTCCACTCTGAACTCATGCTTGCGTCGCTCCCTGGCCATGCACTCATTTACCAGCCAGCTAATGCCAGGTACAATAAATAATTCATTCGTGGCCTGGTGAACCACACTCACTGATCAGTTCGGCAATTTGCCAGGGCCTACCTAAATGGCCGTCTAACGTTATCAACATTTTCACAGTCGTACATAGATAAAAGATTCACCCGGTACTTGTAGTACACGGGTGAAGGACAACGTAGTGTAAATACGAGCGAAAATAGGTTTAGTATGGAACATGAACTAGAAGCTGTGGCTCCAGTATCAAATGGCTACTCATATAGGCACAGAGTTGGTGAAATGGGCGAGAATGCAAAAAGACAAGATGGCGGGCAGAGAATGCCATCGATTTCACTTTTAAATTGCATTAAAGTATATGTTTTATTATATTTTCCAACTCAAAAGTAGCGGGTAAACATGAAGACATATACAAAGAATAAATGTTGCTTCTTAGATTGAGAAATTAGGCTCTCATAAAGACTCATTTCATTAGCCCGATTTTTCGACCGTTTTTATATAGGGCTGATCTTCACCCATGTACTACAAGTACTGGGTGAATCTTTTATCTAAGTCGTACAAAGTACAATAAAACCTCTCTATACCGACCCCTCCACAGATCGACCACTTCCCTATATCGATGGCTTTATTTGGGTCCCAACAATACCATTGTAAGGATATTCTAACTCTCTAACCCGACCACCTCCCAAAATGGACCACATAAAATTGGTCCCATGGTCGGTCGATTTAGAGAGGATTTACTGTATACAATACGGAGAGGGGGTATCAGTAATGTATAACTTCTGTCGTTAAATAAAATGTGAATATCTAAGTTACATGAAAATGTTGATAATTTTGGACGGCCGCTAGGTATATTCAAGCTTACTACTGTACACTCTTCCAGCCTACCCATTGGGAACTGGTCCTCTGTGCCACTCTCCGTACAGCATATAGTGTGCAATGTAGACTGTAAAATAACCAGTGTAGTGTCATTATCGTAAAGCGGCTGTCACACATCACCGGATTGGGGAAATGGAAAGAAACCGAACAAAGTCTGTTGATATCCGGCAAAGTCTGGTTTGTGTCCATTGCATATCTGTTGATATCCGTTGATATCCGGCCTGATCAGGTACAAGTTTTGAACATGCACAAAACTTGGAACAGATGCCGCCGGATTGACGTCTAGGGTTCTTGTCCGGTTTGAGTTCATTTAGTCCGCTTATCGTCTGTTGGCTATCCATTCATGTCCGTTTCATGTCCGTTTCATGTCCGTTTCATGTCCGTTTGTCCGGCGGCCTTTGACGCGATATTGCAACATTTTGACACATTTTAATACATTTTGATACTTATCACGCCCGAACACCACCAGACTAGAAAATTCTGTCCGTTGCTCAATCCGGTGATGTGTGACAGCCGCTTTAACACCAGACATCAACTAACACATAGTTGTACCTGTGAGTATGTGATGCGGTGCGGCCATTGAACATCGGTGCTCGTGCCACTCTCCTCACTGCACATAGTGTACACTGTAAGCAAAAAGGCACCAGTGTAGCGTTCTCATCTTGAAGCGCCTGTCACACCGTACCGGACTGAGTACCGGAGACCACCAGACAAAGAATTTTCTAGTCTGGTGCTCTCCGGTACACAAAATGTACTGAAATGTATCGAAATGGAGCGGAATTGGGTCAATTCCCACTGGCGACCGGACAAGTATCGTACATGTACCGTACATGTACCGGACGAGAACCGGACGAGAACCGGACACGTAACGGATGGGTACTGGACATGTACCAGACAAAACGGACAAACCGGACACCAACAGATGGTTACCCGACATGTACCGGATGGGTACCGGACATGTACCGGACATGTACCAAACAAATCGGACACCAACCGGACACGTAAGTCCAGCGGTGTCCGGTAGAAGTTTTGTGCATATTCAAAACTTGTACCGGACACCGCCGGACACCGCCGGATGGGTACCGGACATCGCTGTACATTACCGGACAGTGTCCGGTTCTCATCCGGTTCCCCAGTCCGGTAAGGTGTGACTGGGCCTTTAGCGCCACACACACGTTAAACAGAGAACCCAGCCGACTGTGTCACTTCGCAAACAGCAATCGTTTCTGCTACTTTGCAGTGCTCAATAGCCGTGTTTACACGGGCGAGTTAAGTCGCTTCATATAAATCACCTTGCCTAGTTCGCTTCACATTCGCCGTGTAAACGCACCATTGAAGCGGATTAGGGCTGATTCGCTTCAAATGATTCACTTTATGTAAACCACCTTGCGAGGTAGTTTATATGAATCGATTCAGCTGGTTCCCAGGCGGCGATAGTGTAAAATAGCAGTGCTCGCCGGCTACAGGCTCAGCTGTAACTAATCGCTGGTGCCCGGCAGTGTTAGGGACCGATTAGGCCGGAATCTATTAAATGCGATCATATTTAACAGAATTACATACTCAAATAATGAAATTTAATTAAATTAACCTTAAATTCCAAGCGATATTAACGTAGCAGCTACATCGGCGTCGAATCGACGAGTGTAAACTAAACCAATAGCAGTGCTCGCCGGCTACAGGCGCACCACTAAGGCTGCTGGTTCCTGGTCACCGACACACTTTCAAACTCGCTCGTGTAAACGTGCCACTACTTCGCTTCATATAAATCGCTTTGCCTAATTCGCTTCACAATTCCCCGTGTAAACACGGCTATTGAGAACAGGAACTATCAATCAATCCGACAAGCATGCGCACGGGACATTGGAGTCTAGCGCGCATTTGGGATTAGTTTGTCTATATTCATTTCACCAATTAAGATAAACAATTGATTTATTAAAGACACATCCTGAAAACATAATAGAACTAAACGCTCAAACACAGTGCTTGCTATCTTTATACAGTATAACCCCGTTAAACCAAGCTCGGTTCAACCAAACGATCTGTTAATCCTAACTTTTTTCGGCGGCCCGGCAAAATACTACCATTTATCATATAAAAAAGTTGGTTAAACCAAAGTTGGTTAATCCAAATTATCGGTTAATCCAAACAAAATTGTCGGACCCCAGGCCACTCCGGTATGGTTAAACCAAATTTGTATGTGGTTATAAAGTCATCTGACACCCCACTGACTTTTTTATATGATAAATGGTAGTATTTTGCTGGGCCGCCGAAAAAAAGTTTGGATTAACTGATCGTTTGGTTTAACCGAGCTTGGTTTAATGGGGTTATACTGTATATACATAAAAACAATAATCAAAGTGTCCACATACATCGTATATAATATGTGCAATACACGCTTATCGCACAAAGTCAAAGTCAAAGCCAAAGCTCGGTTAAACCAATGATCGGTTAATCCAAACAAATTTCTAGGGTCCCTTCAAGTTTGGTTTAACGAGGTTATACTGTAACAGCTATACAAAATACTGCTGTCCTATTCTGTCGCGTCGTCTACTGCCCATTATATGACGTCATCGGGGATGTTTCACGGACATGGTCCGTGAAACATCCATTTGGTTCATGACGCCTGTTCTTACTGGCCGCATTCGATTATGACACCTTGGTGATCCGAGTTGTCCGGGTTTCAAATAGAACACCGCGAGTGGAGCATACAAATAGAAGGGCCGTGTGCAAAACGACCCAACCCCAGTGCCCCACGTCTTGACTGGGGGTGCTAGGAGCATTTGTGCTGGTTCCTGTGTGTGTCATATACTGCAAAGCTACTTCCTTTTTTTAATAATGTAAAATACCAACCAGATTAAAATGGACATGTAAACTAAATCATGCAATCATAAAATACTTTAAATCCAATTTTGCTGTAGTTATATTGGTTATTAACAAAAAAGGTTTTGTACTAAGCCACCATTTTGTCCACCTCGAACGTGTTCGCTTATTCAACCCGAGTTTGTAGGATCTGCGCATGCACCAAAAATTGGTTCGGATGACCCGAGTTGTTTAATCGAATACGGCCAAAGATCTCTTATCAGTTATCTAAGCACATCTTTGCTTGGTTTTTCAGTCTATACATCAAAATATCTGGTGCGAGAGTTGCTACTGGAAAAACTAAAAACCATGGGCATAAAATCCAACATTATGGATTGGATAAGATGCTACCTGAACAACAGGCAACAGAAAACAAAAATAAACAATACACTATCAGACAACCAACCTGTCACATGTGGTGCACTCCAAGGGTCAATGTTATTGTTAGGGCCACTACTCTTTATAATCTATATAAACGATCTTGAAAAATGGTTGCAAACTGAATGCCTCCAACTATATTCAGATCACACAGTCATATACGCAAATGGCACCACAGAAGAGGAGGTAATAACTAAACTAAATAAACTCCTACTAAAACTAGATGAGTGGTGTGAGTCCAACAAAATAACCATCAACACAAGCAAATCAAAAACAGTACTCTTCTCGCATAAACAAATGCCAGAAAGAAAACTACACTGTAAGTTAGGAAACCAAACACTAGAAAATATAGACCATTACAAATACCTAGGCCTTGTGTTGGACAGCCAACTAAAGTACAACCTATGTATAAATAAAATTATGCAAAAAGTAAACCACAAACTGTGGCTATTTGCAAAGCTAAGAGACTACATGACACAAGAAATGTCAATAAAAATCTTCAAGGGCATGGCGCTCCCCTATTTTGACTATGGAGATGTAAACTACATGGGTGCGAGAAAAGAACTACTAAAAAAACTGCAAACACTGCAGAACAGAGCCCTAAAAATCTGTCTAAGAGTAGACAAGCTGCACCCCACCTATGACATACAGAAAAGAACCAAAATGAAATTACTAGAAAATAGGAGAATAATTCATTTGAAAACATTAGCATATAGCTATAGTCAAAACATTAAACTTCTAACAAAACCACAAAGGGCTACTAGAGCAAATAATGCGCCACTACTAAAGCAGACCAGAAGCCAAATAAAAGCTCATGAGAGAAGCACGCTGGAAATGGCTGCCAAGGTGTGGAATGCCCAAACGGTAAAGGAACGACAAATTCCTGACCTAAAAACTTACAAAAAATATCTGTGCAAAATATGGCTAGGAAACCCCCAATAAGCTGCACTGCAAAGGGGCATGTGATATGTCACGGCCCACCAGCGGGACGCCCAATGGAAGGTAACCATGCCAAAAGTAGCCAGATAACACACCACACAGCTACGTACAAGCCTATGATATGTAAATAGGAGTAGGCTAGTCTAGTAATAAGAGTAGAAAAAATAAATACATATATACCAAGAAAATCCAAAAACACTAACATAAGCTATTAACCATCCCAACCAATTATCTATCTGCTACTGAAATGCAGGCAATCAAATACCTTATCAGCAGCCACTGTGTGGTAAGATAACACCAACACTACAACTGGCCAGCATTGAAAACAAGCCTGGGTACCCGGGCTTATATGCTATGGACAGTATAAATACAGTATAAATACAGCCTCAATAAAAGAAAACACTAAAAAAACCAGACCCATCACTTTGACTGCCACATAACCATTACTTTTACTCTCACAGACCCATCAGATTGGCTGTCACATAGCCATCACTTTTACTGTCACATGCCCATCACATTGGCTGTCACATAGCCATCACATTGACTGTCACAAACCCATCACATTGGCTGTCACAGACCCATCACATTGGCTGTCACATAGCCATCACATTCACTGTCACAGACCCATCACATTGGCTGTCACATAGCCATCACATTCACTGTCACAGACCCATCACATTGGCTGTCACATAGCCATCACATTGACTGTCACAGACTCATCACATTTGCTGTTTAAAGGAGTTTTAGTCAAAGCAGTTATGTCACTACCCCCTCCAGGTTAGAGTCTATGGAGAGCATTAATTATTTAGTGAGTTTGCTTTGAAATATTTATAGGGCATGGGTAGACTATTGGATGTTGAATGATGGCTAATCTGTTCTGTACTGTTAAAAAAATGATGAACAGTCGATCTATTGATTTACTAAGTAATTTGCAACCTATATATATATACATATATATATATATATATATATATATATATATATATATATATAAATAAATAAATACAGTAAAACCTCTCTAACAGACTACCTTCGCAGATTGACCACTCCCTTATATCGAGCACTTTATTTGGGTCGCAAGAATATCGTTGTAGCCATATTCTAACTCCCTAAACCGACGACCTCCCTAAATGGAGCACTTAAAGTCGGTTCCAAGGTCGGTCGATTTAGAGAGATTTTACTGTATATATTTATATAGTCTGTCAGATTGCGCGTTGTAATTGCAACACTAAAAAGACCCCAATTACCATACTGTCAGTCTCAAGCTGAGTGGACGTGTCTCTGCTGGCAATGTCACCCACAACCTCGCCACTAAATACACCATATCAGCTCGATACTTGGCAGGTGAACGGATCGGGAGGTAATGGTGGTAGTGGCTGGCTGGCTTACGAAATCAATAACGTACAGTCGAACGCAGCTCCAAGGACAAGGCAAAAACAAGGCATATTCTGCAATTGTGGACAAAACTCAAGTCATAGAGTAACTCTCTACCTTCCTGGCGATTTGTTTGTTTGTTTGTTTATTTCTTTGTTACTTTCATTATTTCATTCTTTCATCCTTTCTTTCATTCTTTCCTTCTATCAGGTTTTCTGGAAATGCTAGATGCATGCATGAATTAAATTAACGAATTATTTAAAAAGTAATTGAAAAAACAACATTTTTTATAAATAGAAATGGAAAGTCACAGAAATTCGATTGAAGAAACACAACTCATTGTGGATAAACATGAACCAACTGTCCCAGCCTGCAATGCTTCCACCGTGCACCCATTGGCATGGCATGACAATATCAGCCAGCGGGACGTAGCTCAGGTGGTAGAGTGTCCACCTATGAACTGATGAAGGTGTGGGTCATCCGATCGATCCTGCTCAGCTGACACATGTGCAGTTTGAGCTACTTTCCATTCCAACCAATGGTCCACAACTGGTTCATCAAAGGCTGTGGGATGTGCTGTCTTGTCTGTGGGAAAATGCATATAAAAGACCCCTTGCTGCTTATCGGAAAGAGTAGCTGATGTGGCGGCAGCGGACTTCCTCCAAAGAAATATATCACAATGACCATGAAATTATGTTTGAAATTCAATAGCCGATGATAAAAATCAATGCGCTCTAGAGACGTCATTAAATAAAACAAACTTTGGCACGTGGATTAACAGCCGGCGGGGTGTGGGGGGAGAAGGGTGGGGGTGGGGGTGCAGTGGCACGGATCTGTAGGGCCGTAGCCAGCAATTACATGTAACTAGATATGCTCCTGCATAAGGTGCAAAGAGGGGATTAGGAGAATTGGAGACATAAAGGGAACGTATAGGGATTCTCCAATTAGACACCATTCTACCGGTACCGCTGCCTAATATCCCACACAGAATAATTAATATATGTATAGAGCTTCCCCAATTAGGCACCGTTCTACTGGTACCATGGCCTAATATCCCACACAGAATAATTAATATATGTATAGAGCTTCCCCAATTAGACACCGTTCTACTGGTACCATAGCCTAATATCCCACACAGAATATTTAATATATGTATAGAGCTTCCCCAATTAGGCACCGTTCTACTGGTACCATGGCCTAATATCCCACACAGAATAATTAATATATGTATAGAGCTTCCCCAATTAGGCACCGTTCTACTGGTACCACGGCCTAATATCCCACCAGAATAATTAATATATGTATAGAGCTTCCCCAATTAGACACCGTTCTACTGGTACCACGGCCTAATATCCGACACAGAATAATTAATATATGTATAGACCTTTCCCAATTAGACACCGTTCTACCGGTACCATGGCCTAATATCCCACCAGAATAATTAATATATGTATAGAGCTTCCCCAATTAGGCACCATTCTACCGGTACCACCGCCTAATATCACACACAGAATAATTAATATATGTATAGAGCTTCCCCAATTAGACACCGTTATACCGGTACCATGGCCTAATATCCCACACAGAATAATTAATATATGTATAGAGCTTCCCCAATTAGGCACCGTTCTACTGTCATCATGGCTTAATATCCGTGTCAGAATAATTAATAGATTTATAGAGCTTCCCCAATTAGGCACCGTTCTACTGGCATCATGGCTTAATATCCGTGTCAGAATAATTAATAGAATTATAGGGCTTCCCCAATTAGGGGGACGTTCTACCGGTATCATAGCCTGATATCTCTGTCAGAATAATTAATGGATTTATAGGGCTTCCCCAATCAGGCACCGTATTACCGACATCATAGCCTAATATTCCAATCAGAATAATTAACTTAGCATTGAGTTAGCTATACCTATCCCTAGTAACAACGCAACAATCACACACAAATGCAAGTTTTTGGTTTGACTCGGCTAGGGATCGAACCAACAAGGGGATCTATTGCATAACTTCCAACAAGAGAAGCAAATGCTTGAACCAAGTAGCCACCTGGGTGGTGATGTCTTTATAAATCCAAAAATGGTGTCTTTGCCTGTGTGCGTGATGGATGGTGTATATCCCCGCAAATAACCTTGAACTTATGCCATTGCCCGCCCACTCTCTTCCACCCTCTGCGCCGGGCGCGGTGGCCGAATCGGTAGAGCGCAGGCCTCGCGTGCGGAAGGTCGTTATGCGCTAATACTAAGTAGGGCAACGGACTGGTTAGCTCAGTGTCAGGATAATGTGACTGAGTGGGATATCGTGTCATGGTGTTGGCGGCCTGATTTCCCAGTGGGGCAGCACTTTAAAGTCTCCATCAGTGCGCACTGTCACAAGTCGGTACCCATCCTGATATGAACTTAGATGGTGCCAGGATGTAAAACTCCAACAACCAACCAACAACCAACCTGTGAGCGAATGTCTACGAATGACAGTATGATTGTGGGCAAGTATGTGTGTGTGGGTGAATGTAACTGTGCGCACGTACGTGTGGGTGTGTCCGTAAATGGGCGAATGCGTGTGTGGGTGAGTGCGCGTGAGTCCATGTGAGTGTGTGGGTGCGACTGTGAGTGTGTGGGTGCGAGTGTGAGTGTGTGGGTGCGAGTGTGAGTGTGCGTGTAGGTGTGTATATGTGTAAGTACGTATGCACGTATGTGTGGGTGCATATGTGAGGAAGTGGGCAGTGTAGGATTGTGGGTAAGTGTTTGGGCATCTGAGTGTGTGGGTGTGATTGTGGGTGTGTGGGTGAACGTGTGGAATGGTTGGGTGAGTGTTGGGATGTGAGTGTGCGTATGAGTGCGTGAAAGCCTGTTTGAGAGTGTGTGTGACTGGGTATGAGTGGGTATGCGTCGGTATATGAGCATGTGGGTGTTCTCTGTGACGGAGTGGTTAGAGTGTCTGATTTTTTTCTAGGTCAGACTCCTAATCTGAAGGTCAGTGGTTCGATTCCCTGTGCCCCCACCTTTGCCTATTTGGATCTTCACCGCTGTGTATAACTTACAGTGTCATCAAAGGCCAGTTGCTCTCATACGATGTCTATGTGGTGTGGGAGGTTAAAAATCCCTTGGGTCGGTAAAAGTGTAGGCTCGGGCTTTCTGTCGACAAACTGTCTAATGGTGAAAACAAGCCTATTCAGGCTTATCCATGATAGGCAGTATAAATCTTCAACAACAAATGTGGGAATGTGAGTTTGTGTGTGTGAGAGTATTTGCACGTGTGAGTGAGTGTGTGAGCGTGTGCCATGCTAATGTGAGTCAGTGTGTGGGTATTTGGGTGTTAAAGTTTCATGGTCCGATGGCGTTTGAATTTGTTAGTTATATTTGAGATAAATAGGTCAGATTGACCATTATATCCTAATATGCATTAGTTCCGAGCAAATTTGATGAAAAATGGCTAGTTTTGGAGCAATTTGAGCTGAAAGAACCCAAAATACTTTTGACAAGCTTGCTAAAACTAAAAGTCCTGTGGCTATGACCCAGATGGTCATCTCGGGATGACCATGTGATGTGAGATTACCTACTAATCCTAGGTATGGCCCTGCACAGTAGGTCTACTTGGCTCGAATGAGGTCACGAGATTGGCCTAATTGGTTAATGGCCTCCCTGCATAATGAGTGTTTCAAAGTGAGTGTCCAAAGGGGTGATGTTATAAATTCACAGGTTATTTGCTGTCCCAAATCATTAGCTATTACACCAGGATCTAAGTTGGATATATAGGATCAAATGTAGGTAGTTGTTTTAATTTTGACAACATTATATTTCATCGGACCATGCAACTTTAATGTGTGCGTAAGTGAGGAGTATTGGCATGAGTGTGTGTGAGTGCGCATTGTCGTGTGAGTGTGTGTGAGTGTATGTTGGCATGTGACTGTGTGTGTGAGTGTATGTTGATGTGTAAATGTGTGTGAGTAGGTGTTGGTGAATGGGTGTATGTTGGCGTGTGAATGGCTTGGTTAGTGAGTGTGAGTGTATGTTTGCATGTGAGTGTGTGTGAGTAGGTGTTAGTGTGTGAGTGCATATTCCCATGTGAGTGTGTATGAGGAGGTGTTGGTGGTCGGCTGTAACTTTCCTTGTGAGTGTGTGAGTGCGTGAGTGTGTCAGTGTGTGGGAGTAGGTGTTGGTGTATGGGTGTATATTGCCGTGTGAGTGTGTGTGTGTGTTGGAGTGTAAGTGGGTGTGTCAATTCGTGTTGGAGTGTGAGTGTGTGTGCGAGTGTATGTTGGCGTGTGAGTGTGTGTGAGTAGGTGTTGGTGTATGGGTGTATATTGCTGTGTGAGTCTGTGTTGGAGTGTGAGTGTGTGTGACTGTGAGTGTCCATTACCCTGTGAGTGCGTATGTGGGGTGTGTGAGTGTGTGAGTGTGTGTGAGTAGGTGTTGGTGCATGGGTGTATATTGCTGTGTGAGTCTGTGTTGGAGTGTGAGTGTGTGAATGCGTGTTGGAGTGTGAGTGAGTGTGGGTGTACATTACCCTGTGAGAGCGTGTGTGATTGTGTGAGTGTGTGTTGGAGTGTGAGTGTGTGTGACTGTGAGTGTCCATTACCCTGTGAGTGTGTATGTGGGGTGTGTGAGTGTGTGAGTGTGTGAGTGTGTGAGTGTGTGAGTGTGTGAGTGTGTGAGTGTGTGAGTGTGTGAGTGTGTGTGAGTAGGTGTTGGTGTATGGGTGTATATTGCTGTGTGAATCTGTGTTGGAGTGTGAGTGTGTGTGACTGTGAGTGTCCATTACCCTGTGAGTGCGTATGTTGGGTGTGTGAATGTGTGAGTGTGTGTGAGTGGGTGTTGGTGTATGGGTGTATATTGCTGTGTGAGTCTGTGTTGGAGTGTGAGTGTGTGAATGCATGTTGGATGTGAGTGAGTGTGAGTGTACATTACCCTGTGAGAGCGTGTGTGATTGTGTGAGTGTGTGTTGGAGTGTGAGTGTGTGTGACTGTGAGTGTCTATTACCCTGTGAGTGCGTATGTTGGGTGTGTGAGTGTGTGAGTGGGTGTGAGTGGGTGTTGGTGTATGGGTGTATATTGCTGTGTGAGTCTGTGTTGGAGTGTGAGTGTGTGAATGCGTGTTGGAGTGTGAGTGAGTGTGAGTGTACATTACCCTGTGAGAGTGTGTGTGATTGTGTGAGTGTGTGTTGGAGTGTGAGTGTGTGTGACTGTGAGTGTCTATTACCCTGTGAGTGCGTATGTTGGGTGTGTGAGTGTGTGTGAGTGGGTGTTGGTGTATGGGTGTATATTGCTGCGTGAGTCTGTGTTGGAGTGTGAGTGTGTGAATGCGTGTTGGAGTGTGAGTGAGTGTGAGTGTACATTACCCTGTGAGAGCGTGCGTGATTGTGTGAGTGTGTGTTGGAGTGTGATTGTGTGTGACTAGTGTGAGTGTCCATTACCCTGTGAGTGCGTATGTGAGTGTGTGAGTGTGTGTGAGTAAGTGTTGGTGTATGCGTGTATAATACTGTGTACGTGTGTGTTGGAGTGTGAGTGTGTGTTGGCGTGTGAGTGAGTGTGAGTGTACATTACCCTGTGAGTGAGTGTGTGAGTGTGTGAGTGTGTGTTGGAGTGTGAGTGTGTGTGACTGTGAGTGTACATTACGCTGTGAGAGTGTGTATGTGAATGTGTGAGTGTGTGTGAGTAGGTGTTGGTGTATGTGTGTATTACTGTGTGAGTGTGTGTTGGCGTGTGAGTGAGTGTGAGTGTACATTACCCTGTGAGTGAGTGTGTGAGTGAGTGTGTGTGCCGAGGTGTCTGTTTACGTGTGCGGCCAATACATCTGAGGGTATCGGGTGGTGCCGCGAGTGGCGCCCCCTGGTTGCTATGCCACTGTGAAAAGATCTTATTAAGACAAGGGCCCACACCCAACGGGCGGCTCGCCCTGAACCCGTCCCCGATGGCCGCCCGGCCGCCCGCCCCTCCATCACCGGCCAGCCCCGCCCAACACCAATGCACCATAACACGCCGAAACATCTATTTCCCGGACACTATTGGGTCGATAAGGTCCATCTATCTCCCCCCCCCCCCATCTCCCACCTCCCACCTCCCACCTCCCACCCCCCACCTCCCACCCCCACCATGCTGCTCTACATAATATTGCCATGGGCGTCTTAACTCGAACGCAGATTGAAAGGTGAGAATAGTATTCAACCTCCCCCGCCTTTCCCTCGAAAAAAGTCCCACTTAAGCCCCACGCCACAATGTGGCGTTCTCTGTGGCGGAGTGGTTAGAGTGTCTGACTTTTTTCTAGGTCAGACTCCTAATCTGAGGGTCAGCGGTTCGATTCCCCGTGCCCCCAGCTCTGCCAATTTGGATTTCCACCGCTGTGTATAACTTACAGCGTCATCAAAGGCCGGTTGCTCTCATACCATGTCTATGTGGTGTGGGAGGTTAAAAATCCCTTGGGTCGGTAAAAGTGTAGGCTCGGCTTTCTATCGACCAGCAGTGGAATGAGGAAGACCAGTCGTCTATGACTGAAATTTCCCCTGCTTAAACAACTAATGGACCTTAAAAAAAAGAGAAAAAAAAGCCCCCCCCCCCTACTCCAACCCACACTCAATCCCTCCCCCCACAGTAATGACACTCATACACACGCACGCGCACGCGCACATTTACGCGCACATGTACGCGCAATTGTAATCACACACACGCGCATGGTTGTGTGTTGGAATTTTGCATCGTGGCAACACCTTAGGTCATATCAGGACATTCACCGACTTGTGACATGTACCCACTTATGTCAACTTTTTATCATGCTTCCCCAATGGGAGACCTGGCCACCGATACCATGACCCAATTTCTCACTAAGTCACTTATCATGATATTGATCTTACCAGTCCTTGCCCTATACTACTAGTAATGCTGTGTGAGTGCCAGGCTATCTAGCAACATAATTGATCAATTTTGTAAGCCATTGGTTTGACTCAGCTGAAATTTGGACTCATGACCTTCCAAAACGAGAAGCCTGTGTTCTCACAGATTCAGCCATTGCGTTCGGTCGCACACACATGCATATAGCGATATAGCGAATGGTAGACAGGAAGTGTGAACACTTATTTGTCTCTCATTTTTTGTTGTTGGTACATTAGTTGTTCCAAGCAGGGGACATCCCAGTCACAGACGACTGGTCTTCCCCACTCCACTGCTGGTCGATAGAAAGCCCGAGCTGACACTTTTACCGACCCAAGGGATTTTTAACCTCCCACACCACATAGACATGGTATGAGAGCAACCGGCCTTTGATGACGCTGTAAGTTATACACAGCGGTGGAAATCCAAATTGGCAGAGCTGGGGGCACATACATACGGACCGGGCGCCGTGGCCGAATTGGTGCAGCCCGCGGGAGATGGGGAGTTCAGTTCCGGTCGAGTCAAACCAGTGAAATTGATACTTGTCGCTTCCTAGCCTAACACTCAGCATTAATAGGATAGGGCAAGGACTGGTTTGCTCAGTGTCAGGATAATGTGAGTGGGTGGGATATCAGGTCATGATGTCGGTGTCCTGATTTCCCAGTGGGGCATCACTATGACATCGCCATGAGTGCGCCCTGTCACAAGTCGGTACACATCCTGATATGACCTTAGAAGTTGCAGGGAAATAAAACTCCAACAACCAACCAACATACATACACATACATACACATACATACATACATATATACATTCAGAAGCCACAGATACAGTTCTAAATGCTGCACATCTGACTACAGTCAGTCAGGTAAAAAGGTGAGACCCATCCTCCTATGAAATCCTGTATTTGCGGGTCCCCACATGTCATATATGCGGGCGTTTAAATGCTATTGATGGCCGATCCCATTAGGCGGTACATGTAAGTTATGGTTACTTTCATTATGTTCACTCATGTTATTAGCCGTACTGCTCAACAAGGCTAGACTGCCCTAATATCTGGTATAAGGTGTAATATCCTGCATACGGCTTAATATCCTGCATAAGGCATAATATCCTGCATAAGGCTTAATATCCTGCATAAGGCTTATGATTCAAAGTTCCCCCTGTTCATATCTGTATTAGATAACTTACATGCTAGAGCTTACCCCATAGTAGATATGATTATGACACACAACACAACACGCTATCCGAGTTCAGCACCAGCAGAAGTGTAGATAGATAAGATCTGGTTGCTTAGTTTTATTCAGTATATATATGTTTTTAGATACATGCAACAGTGGATGTTATAGACCTTCTTATTGGCTATTACACTCATGCACACCAGTCACTCATAGCCCGCAAGATCACTCCCTAACACAGCTCACCATTGGCTGCCTTCAGGACTCACCCCCTCCTACCCAGCTCTGGCCTCCACCTAGTTATCTGGGATTACATAACCTGTGGTGACCATGTGGCTGGGTGAGATAAGCGGGAGGCATTGTGCTTAAGGGGGCATTGCTTCCCTCCCCTGGTGTGAGCATTATAAAGGGAGTACTGTTTCTTATTTATCCATCTCGATATTCAATATACACTTAATCGGAGAATTTTACACTCCTCCTCCCTATCTCTTTCTCTCTATCTCTCTTTGTTTTTAAAGAGGGACCCTCGTTGACTAATTCTCCACCCAATTCAACCCCTCATTGAACTTCAAGTATGGATACAATCGAAACCATCCAATAAATTCAATGCTTACAAAAGGATACTGAACAGTTCTTTCACCCGTTTAAAAAAAAGAGTAAAAAAGTAAAGGAAATAAAGAGTGGAAAAGATGAAAAAGGAAATACAAAAATAATAGAGTAAAATCCTGACCCACACCAGCTTCTTTCTCTCCATGCCAGGTTTCATAGCAGATCCATAGAAAGCATCAGGTTATCTCGGGGCCCTGGCGGCAGAAAAAGAAGGCTAGTGTTTCTCGGTAAGATACGGTAAAATCGTTCTTTTTGTTCGAGTTCTTTCTTCACAGGAGGCAGATCCGAAATACTTGCTCAGCGACCCCGGCTTAAAGTTGCATAGTCCGATGGTTTTGAATTTCTGTATTTTTTTCTGAGATAAATATATTAGATCGATCAGTAGTATCTACTTTACATTAGTTCAAAATTACTTTTATTTTAAATGGTAAACCTTTTAGATATTTTGAGTGCAAACATGGAAAATTAGTTTTGGCAAGCTTGCCAAAACTCTGACACCATAGACTTCTGCAGTAACATGTTCTGTTAAATTGACTCAGTATTGCCTTCTATGCAGAAACAAATGCTTAATAAGTGCATCAGCATCTAAGTTAGATATGTAAAATCAAATCTAGATAATTGGTTTTGTTTTGTTGATATTTCATCGGACTATGCAGCTTTAAGTGGACTATAACCCTGTCTCTATGCAGTTTGCATGTTTTCCTGCACGCTGGGTGTATGTCATTATCCAGGCCCGTATCCAAGGGATCCGGAATACTTGAATGTTGGTTGGTAGTGGTTTTTAGAGTTTTGTGTCCTGGCAACATCTAAGGTCATATCAGGATGGCTGCTGACTTGTGACAGTGCACACTAATGGCGCCTTTATAGTGTTTCCCAACAGGGCCACCATACCATCAGCACCATGACGTGATATCCCATTCAGTCACATTATCCTGACACTGAGCTGACTAAATCTTTCCCTATCCGAATAATTTTCGAGCACCTGCCTAGGAAGCGACAAGTATCAATTTTTAATTTTGTAAGTCATTGGCTTGTCTTGACCAGGGTTCAAATCTTATGATCAACCAAAGCGGGAGATGGACCATTGAGACAATCCAATAAATTCAGCTCATTTGGGCCATCCCGTCTGGTGAAATTGTACGATGACGTGACGTGACAAAGCATGTGTGAAAGGTGAGCGGGTTTTATTCAATGGGATCGTAGTGCCTGGGGAGTGATTTGCCATGACCTTCTACATGAACCCCGAAATAACTCTCAGCAAAAGAGAGACTTGGGAAAAACTGTAGTAATCTCGGTGCGCAAATTTCGCCATTACTTGTGCACCAAGCTGTGTGCCTCGGCCAGTGTAGTTTGCAACCGGAAACGCCGCGTTCCGTGGGATCGTGGAACATGCTGTTAACTAGAGGTATTTTACATGCTAGAATCTTTATAGGAAATAGAACCCTAACTTCTGTGTGTGGAAGCCGGAAAGCACTAATGTATGATATTACTCAACCGATGATCCGCTTACTATATCTGTTGACTATAGCTGCTTACTATATCTGCTGACTATATCTGCTTACTCTATCAGTTCCAAGAAATAGTAACCCAACAGAAATTAAGTGTGGTAAAGTCTAGTAGGGAGGGGTGGCTGGCTCTTCCTGCTGTGCTGCCTCCAGGTCATCGGCATGCCACACCCCCTTATAAAAACACGAGCGCTCTGCCGCTGTGAGCACCCTATGTAATTACAAAACTCTCCCCCTTCATTTCACCTGTGATGCACCTGTGATGCCTAATCAATTTAACCATGTCTGGAAAGAGGAAGGAAAACTAGTCACAAAGATGAACAGTGAATAAGTTGTGCTTTATTGGCAGCAACTCCTGTCATCCCCCTTACATGTGACCTAGCACCTGCACTCCTCATATACTGCCCACACTATGTCTCATTGTCACTTTAGCCTATATACTGAAAGCAGTGCCTACAACCCATGGGACAGGAGTCCTATGGCTGTGTATACACTCAATTTGAATAGATGAATTTAGGTAGCATCAGAAAGAGTGTCTGGGGTTCCTGCTCTAAAGTAGGTGTGTCTCACTCCAGAGCCAGGATGAGAGTGATTTTCCTTCAGTGTGTCTGAAGCAAAATCTTGAATAATTAATTAGCTGAGACTAGTATGTGGTCAGGATAGGCCAAGGGAGTCAGGTGACCAGACCTTCCCCAGCCAGCCAATTAGACACTCCCCACAGACTGGGTGGGTGACCACCCCCATTAGGGGCTGTCACTCAACCCAGCTGCAGGTGGTGCACTCTATACATATGCAAATTAGGCAGGTGGGTCAGTCGGTGGTCCTGGGTGGACAGGATGTTGCATACAGTTACAGATATGTATATAGATATATATACTAACTTGTTCTTTTTCCTCCAATTGTATTCTTTATGAACACATAGAGAAACATTTCAATAATCCTGTACTGTTTCTTGCAAGGAACTCTTTTCATTAACTCCAAACATCATATATAACAGATAGTTTACACCACCCAGCATCATGTACATTTCCATCAACTCCACTCATAATATATAACATATAGTTTACCTCACTCAGTATCATGTACAATGGGAGTGGGATTCTATTAATTTTAGTTACTTTTAGTTTACATAACCTCAGTCCCACTCCGACATCCAAGAATAATAATGCTCTCTGCCAATATATAATTCTTAACTGAAAATCCGTATATTTTTACACCCTGACCAGCACTTTTATTCAGATGGAACACATTAAAAATACAGGTACACAGTTCCTGGGAGTCTCCTCAGTCAGAGCCAGTAACATGGCATTTCATTGGCTGAACTCCTCCATTCAGTGGTGGGGGGAGGCAGGGTGGGAGTGGATGCACCCCCCACCACTCCCACCAGCCCCCTCCCCCTGCTGGGTAAGAGGGTGGGGGCTGGTGGGAGTGTCCGTTGATATCCGTTGATATCCGTTGATATCCGTTGATATCCGGCCCGATCCGTTACAAGTTTTGAGCATGCACAAAACTTGTAACGGATTGCACTGGACTGATCTATGTGGTTATTATCCGTTACCATCCATTCCCCATCCATTCCCTGGCAGTTCCCCATCCGTTCCTCCTCCGTTTCCATCCGTTCCCGACCGTTCCCATCCATTACATATCCATTACACGTCCATTACCCATCTGTTACCATCCATTACCCGTCTGTTACCCATCCGTTACCCAGCCGTTACCCGTCCGTTACCCGTCTGTTACATAATCGATACATTTCAAGTCTGAATAACACCGGACTAGAATATTCTTTGTCTGGTTCTGTCCGTTGCTCAATCCGCCATAGTGTGGCAGGCACTTTACATTCCCCTAAGGCAAAGCCTCAACACATTAAGGACACCACCTGCATTAATGAATGCATCACCCATTAAGACAGCGCATACATTTATGAAAGAGACACGTTTATTTTACAACAATAACAAAAACAACTACATAAAAACACCACATAATTTACTGCAAAAGTTTGTTGGTTGTTTGCTTGAGTTTTACATCCTGGCAATATTTAAGGTGATATCAGGATGGGTACCGACTTGTGACAGTGTGCAGTCATGGTGGCTTTATAGTGCTGCTCCACTGGGAGACCAGGCTTCCAGCACCATGACGTGGTATCCCACTCAGTCACATTATCCTGGCACTGAGCCAAGCAGTTCAAATAATGCCCTATCCTAATAATGCAGAGTGCTTGACTAGGAAGAAACAAGTATAAATTTGTAAGTCATTGGTTTAACTCGACCAGGGTTAGAACCTGTGGGTTTGAAACCCACGATCTACTAAAACGGGAAACGGACGCTCAACTCATTCTGCCATCCTGTGTGGTCATGCATAAGGAGAGTATGTAACTAATATATTTAGCCTATTAGATTGGGTTCGTCAGAGTTCAATATACCATACATTGTTGGAAGGGAAGGTGAATGGCAGCAGAGGCAGAGGGAGACCAAGAACATCATGGTTTACACATATTTCACAGTGGACAGGCTTGAATTATTCACAGTCTATCAGAACAGCACACCATCGGGACAAGTGGAGAACCATTGCATCCAACCCTCGACTAGAGGACGGAACTATTGATTGATTGATTAGATTGGGATTTGATGTGACTATATCCATAAACCAGCGATCCAACATATTTTTATATTTTAGTTTAGTGACCTACAATCTAAACTGCCAATGGGTTATACATACTATAATGTACCAGCACCAAGACATTCCCCTCATGGCTTGGCTCACAGATAAAACCCAACAGTCCACATCCACATCCGCTATGAGAGTGAGTAAAATGTGAGTTTTGAGTGAGTCATGTCGCCTGAATGCGTGAGTCATATAGGCAACGAAGGTCATGTTTATAGCGGAGGGGGGTGGGGGTGGAAATAAGTCTCAGCGCATTTATATATACATATATATATATATATATATATATTCCATCAGATATAAGTTCAAATATATATTACATCACGTAAATATATAACTATTTATATAAGCGAGTTCAGCATCGTCCCGCGTGCATGTGCGGGGCCGACTTCCGGTCGTCGCTGTCGGGATAAACAAAGCCACGTTTTGCACTGCACGTATAGCCGTGAGCAATCTTCTTACAGAAAAAGTGAGATATCTCTAAAACCACACCACCTAGAAACAAATCGCTTGGGACAGATGTAGAAAACATGTTTACCAAGAAGATTATATTAAATTGATACGGTTAGGGTTCTGGATTTCTATTAATTTTGAATAAAACTAACGTTTTGCACTGCGCGGACAGGTGTCACCGGCAAACTCAATGTCCATGAGCAATCTTCTTACAGAAAAAGTGAAATATCTCTAAAACCACACAACCTAGAAACAAATCGCTTGGTACACATATAGAAAACATGTTTACCAAGAAGATTATATTAAAACGATAAGGTTAGGGTTCTGGATTTCTATTAATTTTGAATAAAACTAACGTTTTGCACTGCTTGTAGTCATGCACATGGGTTTGTTTATCCCGATGACTTCCCATCAACCACCGCACGCCTGAGATGCTGAACTCGCTTATTATCATGGAAGGTGTTGTAACCAAGACCTGAAATAAAATCCTATGCCAACTTCCATGTTTCATCTGTGACTGCCAACTTCCATGTTTCATCTGTGACTGTCAACTTCCATGTTACATCTGTGACTGCCAACTTCCATGTTTCATTTGTGACTGCCAACTTCCATGTTTCATCTGTAACTGTCAACTTTCATGTTTTACCTATAACTGTCAATTTAAACATTTGACCCACAACTCTCAATTTCCATGTTTGACATATAACTGTCAATTTCCATGTCTGACCTATGACTGTCAATATCCATGTGTGAACCTATAACTGTCAACTCCCATGTTAGACCTGTGACTGTCAACTTCATTGTTTGACCTATAACTGTCAACGTTCATGTTTGACCTGCAGGTGTCAACTTCCATGTTAGACCTGTGCGTGGCAACTTCCATGTTTGACCTCAGCCTGTCAATTTATCATTTTTCACCGATGACACTATTTATTTTGCAGATATTGTTTGTTCTTACTGCATACCAATAAAACTCCCCTCCCCGCTAAACCATCTTTGCTGTTCTCATGCTAAATGTCACCTAGGTGTAAAGGAACCTGCCAAACACCAGTAAAAGTGCATGGAATAATCGAACATAAGAGAAAATACACTAGACTCGGGTTCAGCCATAGATAGACGACATGTGGTTGGGAGACCAGACGAAATGGGGGAATGCGTTGAGCGTCCATCTCTCGCTTTGCTAGATCATGGGATTCGAGTCAAACCAGTGACTTAAAAATTGATACTTAGCACTTCCTAGCCAGGCTCTCGACATTATTAGGATGGGGCAAGGACTGGTTGGCTCAGTGTCAGGATAATGTGACTGAGTGGGATATCAGGTCATGGTGCTGGTGGCCTGGTCTCCCTGAGGGGAAGCACTATCAAGTCCCCATGAGTGCTCAAGCTGCTACCTGTATTGATATGACCTTAGATGTTGCCAGGACGTAAACTCCAACAACCAATCAACTGTGGTTGGGATGACAGCCATTAAATGACGGTGGTTGGCGTGAAGCTTGTCAGGCTCGGCTCAAACCGGTCCGTGGTGCCCCCCCCCCCCTACTCACACCCCCCCCCCCTCCCCCTCTGCACACACCGCACCACAGGAAGTCCCAGGGGCCCTGCCCCCGCCTGGTGAGAGGTCCAACGTTATCAACGTATTCACGATCGTACAGAGCATACGGCAAGGGATGGTTGGTTATTGGAGCTTTGCAACATATGGTCTCCCAGTGGGGCAGCACTATAAAGTCACCATGAGTGAACACTGTCACAATTCGGTACATGTCCTGTTATGACCTTATATGTTGCCAGGACGTAAAATCCCAACAACCAATCTAAGATCTTATCCTATGTTCGATTAAAATGCTTGGCTTGGTTGCCTGTTCTATGACTAGAATCACAGTGTTGCTACCTAGCCTGGCCCTCGGCATTACTAGGATAGCACAAGGACATGGTTAGCACAGGATCAGGATAAAGTGACTGAGAAATCGGATCAAGGTGCTAGTGGTGGGGCAGCATTATAAAATCGCCATGAGTGCGCACTGTGACAAATCGGTACCCGTCCTGATATGACCTTAGATGGTGCTAGGACATCAAACAACTCTCCCCATGTCTACTACATTACACAAATATCCTGGTTACCAACGGCGCCCATATATCACATTAACAGACATGAGAAACAAAAAACGTGCCTGGTCATTAACAATGTTCATGATACACACACATTAATTATTGGGGGCTATGAATAACTCTGCATATTGAAAAGTCAGTCGCGTACATTGATCTACATATATGATCGACAAGAATGGATAGCCGAATGAGGTAAGCGTCCGTCTCCCGTTTTGGTAGATCGTGGGATTCCATCCCACAGGTTCGAACCCTGGTCGAGGCAAACCAATAACTTCAAAATTGATACTTGTCGCTTCCAGGGGCAGCACTATGAAGTCGCCATGATTGCACGCTGTCACCCATCAATAAATGTTGCCAGGATGTAAAACTCCAACAACCAACCAAAGGAACGCGTCGTTTTCGATTATAAAAATACTGAGCTAATTAAATAGAACATATTACTGCAGAAGCCGATGGTGTCAGAGTTTTGACGTGCTTGCCAACATTAATTTGGCATTTTTGCACTTCAAATATCTCAAACGCTAGCTATTTAAATTAAAAGTTACTTCAAGCTAGAGTAAGATGGATTATAATGATCAACCTGATATATTTATCTCAGAAAATGGCAACAATTCAAACCATCGGACTGTGCAACTTTAACAGAGATAGTGCTGCGGTAGTAAACTGCACTACAGGCGGGCTAAACACCCGTTTGACTCAGAATGGAACTGACCCCCATTGGTTGGTTGGTTGCTGGAGATTTGCATCCTTTAAAAAAAAATTGTTTATTGAGGCTGTATTTATACTGTCCATAGCATATAAGCCTGGGTATTCAGGCTTGTTTTCAATGCTGGCCAGCTGTAGTGTTGGTGTTATCTTATCATACAGTAGCTGCTGATAAGGTATTTGATTGCCTGCATTTCAGTAGCAGATTGATAGTTGGGTGTTATGGTTAGTAGCCTATGTTAGTTTTTTTGGATTTTCTTGGCATATATGTGTTTTATTTTTTCTACTCTTACTACTAGACTAGCCTACTCCTATTTACATATCATAGGCTTGTACATAGTTGTGTGGTGTGTTATCTGGCTACTTTTGGCATGGTTACCTTCCATTGGGCATCCTGCTGGTGGGCCGTGACATATCACATGCCCCTTTGCAGTGCAGCTTAGTGGGGGTTTCCTAGCCTTATTTTGCACAGATATTTTTTGTATGTTTTTAGGTCAGGAATTTGTTGTTCCTTTACCGTTTGGGCATTCCACACCTTGGCAGCCATTTCTAGCGTGCTTCTCTCGTGGGCTTTTATTTGGCTTCTGGTCTGCTTTAGTAGTGGCGCATTATTTGCTCTAGTAGCCCTGTGTGGTTTTGTCAGGAGTTTATTGTTTTGACTATAGCTATATGCTAATGTTTTCAAATGAATTATTCTCCTATTTTCTAGTCATTTTACTTTGGTTCTTTTGTGTATGTCTACTCTGAGGCAGATTTTTAGGGCTCTGTTCTGCAGTATTTGCAGTTTTCTTAGAAGTTCTTTTTTCACACCCATGTAGTTTACATCTCCACTGTCAAAATAGGGGAGCACCATGCCTTCTAAAGTTATATCAGGACCGGTACCGACTTGTGACAGCATGCTCTCATGGCGACTTTATAGTGCTGCCCCACTGGGAGACCAGACTGCCGGCATCATGACCTGTTATCCCACTCAATCACATTATCCTGACACCTAGCCAGCCAGTCCTTGCCCTATCCTAATAATGTTGAGTGCCTGGCTAGGAAGCGACATGTATCAAATTTTAAGTCATTGGTTTCACTCGACCAGGGTTCAAAATCTACCAAAATGGAAGACGGAAGCTCAACTCATTCGGCCATCCCATCTGGTCGACCACCCTTGGTACAATTCCTCTCTAGCGGCTAGGACTGGTCTAGACACAACCGCCAATTTATCGAGGTAAAAGGGAGAACGGGGACAGAGGAAAAATATATATAAACTAAAAGAAACAAATTTAAAGTTTACAGCACTAGCCACATAAATGTGTCAAATAGCAACAACAACAAAACTGCAACGGGATGCATGGACACTGCCTTGTAATTAAAAGAAAAAAAGAAAAAAAGTGTCATACATATAGGTTATTGTTCATTACATTTTGGACAGCGGAAATGGGAATGGCGGTGGCACACACACACATTTAACAAACACAATTCGGTGAGGAACTAGAGAGACGCAGGCAGCAGCACCTGGAGGGAGAAACCAGACGGGATGGCCGAATGAGTCAGAGCGTCAGTCTCCCATGTAGGTAGACCATGGGATTGTGGGTTCGAACCCTAGTCGAGTCAAACCAAATACTTAAAAATTGATACATGTCACTTCCTAGCCAGGTGTTCGGCATTATTAGGATAGGGCAAGGACTGGTTGGCTCAGTGTCAGGATAATGTGACTGAGTGGGATATCAGGTCATGGTGCTGGTGGCCTGGTCTCTCAGTGGGGCAGCACTATAAAGTCGCCATGAGTGCGCACTGTCAAGCCGGTACCCATCCTGATATGACCTTAGATGTTGCTAGGACGTAAAGCAAGAACAAACAACAACAGCCTCCCTCAAGGATCTCAAATGGCAGTTGGATTTTATGATATTAGTAGTGAGTCGACATATACCAAGACAACTAAAAATAGAGTAGATAACAATTACACTTACAAGACAATTACATAATTAATAATATGCGTATAATAAATTGATACATTCAGTAACAAAAAAATGATAAGTGACCTCTTGGTAAAAGGGAGCCAGTAAGGACTGGTTCCCGGGCGTCCTTGACCTGTCCCGTCACTCACCGCCCCTCAAACCCCGCGCCCCGCTGACACGGCCACATGAATATGGCGCCCCCTGCCGTGGGAGTCTGGCTGTCTGACCCCCTCCCCCTTCTCCCCCCACCCTCGCCTAGCTCCCCCCTCCCCTCACTCCTCCACACGCACGGGGAGCTAAAAATAGCAAATGACATAGTAGCACAGGTACGTCCTGTGCATGTGTGAACCTAGATAAAAGAGTCACCCACAAGCAGAGTAGAGGTGAAAAACAACCCATTAGAAAAAGTGAGTAAATGAAATCAGCACATACATTCTTAATTTAAAGCTGCATGGCCCGATGACAACATCAAATTTCCAAAACCAAAACAATTATTTAAATTTGATTCTACATATCTTATACTAGGTACACACCTACCATTTTTCCACACCCACCTACCGTATACAATCTAAAACTGCCCAAAATTCGTGAGGTGTGCGCTCCCCTAGCACACCTACCGATTGCGATTCGCGACTTAAAACTCAGTTTTAGGGCTAAAACTGCTTCCTTACGATTGCGATTCACGATTCGAAAAATGAATCAGCCCGTTTTCAGTTTTAAGCGGGTCGGGTCGGGTTGCGAGTTTTAGTGCGCGAATCGTATACGGTACGTGTGTACCTAGCATAACTTAGATACTGGTGCACTTATTAAACATTTGTAGCTACATAGAAGTGAATACTGAGGCAATTGATTAGAACCTGTTACTTCAGAAGCCTATGGGGTCAGAGTTTTGACAAGCTTGCCAAAATTAAGTTTGCATGGTTCCAATTCAAATATCTCAAAAGTTAGCTACTTAAAATAAAAGTTACTTCAAGCTAAAGTAAGGTACATAATAACGATCAACCCAATGTATTTATCTCAGAAAATTTCAGAAACTCCAAACCATCGGACTATGCAACTTTAAGAAGCAACATATATTGTTTTATATGAATGGTTGAGGTGTAATTTATACTTGTTGTCGCTAACTAGCCTGGCGCTCAACATTACTTGGACAGGAGAAGGACTGGTTTGCTCAGTATCTGGATAACATGACTGAGTGGGGTATCAGGTGACTGGTGGCCATTGCCACATTAATTTGCATAGCCCGATGGTTTGAGCTTCTCTAATTTTTCTGAGATAAATATATTACATCGATCAATAGTATCTACATTACATTAGTTTAAAGTTACTTTTATTTTAAATCGTAAACTTTTGAGATATTTGAAGTGCAAACATGGAAAATTAGTTTTGGTAAACTTGCCAAAAATCTGACACCATAGACCTCTACAGTAACATGTACTAGTAAATGACTCAGTATTCCCTTCTACGCATAATCAAATGTTCAATAAGTGCATCAGTATCTAAGTTAGATATGTAAACATCAAATCTAGATAATTGTTTTGGCTTTGAAAATTTCATATTTCATCGGACTATGCAACATTAACAGTGTCACATTGCTTGTGCACAGCCAGCAAGTTTTGACATCCCCAAGAACAAATGGCCAAAGAAATGACTAATTAGTGCACCACTATTATCAAATTTAGACCCATATAATCACATCTAGGCAAGGGTTTTGATTTTGAAAATACAGTAAAACCTCTCGAAATCGACCGACCATACGACCGATTTTAAATGGTCCATTTACAGAGGTGGTTGGTTTAGGGAGTATTTTTTTATCATTACAATGGTATTGTATGGCTATTCGTTTGGGACCCAAATAAAACGATTGATATAGGTGAGTGGTCGATCTGTGGAGGTGGTCGGTTAGAGAGGTTTCACTGTATTATTCTTTCATTATATCCAAGTTTAGGGATTCACTGAGTTTGTTGTGTGGTCAAGTCAAAGAACAATATTCAATGGAGGTAAACCCAATATTGTAGCTTGTAACTGCTACATGTGCTTTGGTTGATTTCTGTGTGCAATAATTGTCACCGCTTGTGTATTCATTCATTAATCCATTTATACCAGGCGGGATGGCCGAATGCTTGTTTGTTTTGTTTGTTGTTGTTTTACGTCCTAGCAACATCTAAAGTCATATCAGGATGGCCGAATGAGTTGAGCGTCTGTCTCCCATTTTGGTAGATCGTGGGATTCGAACCCACGGGTTCGAACCCTGGTCGAGTCAAAGAGCAGTGGAATGAGGAAGATCAATCGCCCACGATTGAAATTTCCCCTGCTTAAAGTTGCATAGTCCAATGGTTTTGAGTTTTTGTAATTTTTCGGAGATAAATATATTAAATTGTTTGTTATAAATATAAGCTACCTTACTTTTAATTCGAAGTACCTTTGATTTTAAATGGCTAACTTTTGAGATATTTGAAGTGCAAACATGTGAAATTAGTTTGGCAAGCACGCCAACACTCTAAGACTTTATAGCAGTAACAGGTTCTATCAAATTGCATCACCATTCCCTTCTTTGTGGCAATAAATGTTTTATAAGTGCACCAGTGTCTAAGTTAGATATGTAGAATCAAATCTACATAATTGTTTTAGTTTTGAAAATGTAATGCTTCATCAGATTATACAGCTTTAATCAACTAATGTACCAAAAAAAAACCACCAAAAAACCCAACATCTTGTGTCTTTGTGCTGCAAACAAAGGAAGGAGACGCCGCGTAGACTCGTTTTCGATTATGCGTGAATGAGGTCTAATAGACTCGTTTCTATTTCCACTCATCCCGACTTCCGGCCCCGGCGTCTCGTTGGCTGGTGTGAATGGAGAACTACTAACCAGCCCGGCCGGCAGAATTAACAAAGGTTGGCCGGTGTAGGAAGTACAAAACACTACCCCGTCGAAAACACTATGGTAGTGTTTTGAACCTAAGCTTAAACACTATGGTATTGTTTTGAACTTAGGTTCAAAACACTATGCTAAGTTCAAAACACTACCCCTACGTACGTCCAAAACACTACCCAAGTTCAAAACACTATCATAACACAGCAGTGGGGGCTGTAAGTGTAATGTCGCAAAATGTAATCTAGTTTGGTTATTGGGAGTTTTATGTCCTGCTAACATCCAAGGTCATATCAGGACGCGTACTAGTAGTATACGCTGATAGCACTGCGGTGTCTGCACCACATATTAGTATATGATGATGGTGCTGGGGTGATTTTGGCATGTATTAGTAGTATATGCTGATAGCACTGTGGTGTGTGCACCACATCTTACTATACACTGATGGTGCTGTGGCAACTGCACCACGTATTAGACTTTGCTGATGGTGCTGCATTGTTTGATTGTTTGTTTGATTGTTGTTTTACATCCTAGCAACATCTATGGTCATCTCAGAATGGGTACTGACTTGTGACAGTGCACACTCATGGCAACTTTCTAGTGCAACCCCACTGGGAGACCAGGCTGCCAGCACCATGAAAGTAGTGTTTTGAACTTAAAGGGAGTGTTTTGAACTTAAGGATAGTGTTTTGAGCATGGCCACGGTAGTGTTTTGAATGTACCATTAACTAAGTTGAAAATACTACTGTAGTGTTTTGAACCTAGGTTGAAAACACTACCATCATGTTGGTGTGGGGTAGTGTTTTGAACTTACTACACCGGCTCTGAACCCGGTGTGGCGGTTTCAGCGTGTTCCCGTGCTCAGACGTGTACCTCGCTTCTGCGCATGCGTCAGAATCTAATAAACATGGCCATAATCGATTAACACTACCCGGGCGACTCGGGTCATCCCAGTCGTCAGAATTTCAAATAGAACACGGCGAGTGGAGTCGACAAATACACGTGCTGTGTGCAAAAAAAGAATAACTTAGATTAATTAAATGGAAATATAGGTAAACTAGGCCATCATAAAATACTTTAAATCCTATTTTGCTGTATTTTTTATCGGTTATTAAAAAAATAAAAAAAATGTCCACCCGAGCGCGGAGAAGCGTATTCGATTATTTGACCCGAGTTTGTAGGATGTGCGCATGCGCCAATAAGTGTCTCGGGTGATCCGAGTTGATGCGAAATCCGCGCATGCGCAGAAGCAACGGGAGACGGCTGAACACGGGAACACGCTGAAACCGCCACACCGGCCTGCCCGCCACACTGTGCATGGGTCTTGACCGCAAAAAATGTCTCTGCACCGGACTTGTGGGAAGGTTGGCTGGGGAGGGGAGGGAACGGGGGGGGGGGGGGGGGGCGGTGTGGGAGGGAGAGGGAGGGGAAGCGGAGGGGGAGGGACAAAGAGTCGGCAGAAAGGGATAGAAGAGTTTTGTTGTTGTTTTACGTCCTAGAAAGATCTACGGTCATATCAGGCCGGGGGGATAGAAGAAAGGTCCGGAAGGGGTTTGAAAGGAGGAGGGGAGAAGCGAGACGGGAGTTGGAGAGGGGAGAGGGGAGATGGGAGAGGAGAGAGGAGAGAGGAGAGAGGAGAGAGGGGAGAGGGGAGAGGGAGAGGGGAGAGGGGAGAGGGGAGAGGGGAGAGGGAGAGGGGAGAGGGAGATGGGAGATGGGAGAGGAGAGAGGAGAGAGGAGAGAGGAGAGAGGAGAGAGGAGAGAGGAGAGAGGGAGAGGGGGGAGGGGAGAGGGGAGAGGGGAGAGGGGAGAGGGGAGAGGGGAGAGGGGAGAAAGGCGAGGGTTGGGGGATCAGGGAAAAGGAGAGAGCACAGAAGTGAGAGGGTAGTGCGGAGCAGGGAGAGGGAAAATAGGATATGGGAAAGGGGGAGGAGAAAGCGGAGATGGGTCAGGGGAGAGGGGAGAGAGAAGAGGGATGGCAGGGAGGGAAGAAGGGAGAGGGGAAAGAGGAGTGGGGGATGCCAGGGGAGGGGAAGGGCAGCGTGTAGCAGGGAGAGGGACATTGAATACGGGAGAGGGAAAAAAGGATAGCGGAGAGGGGGAGTAGACAGGGGAGAGGGGTGAGGGAGAGAGGAGAGGGGCGAGGGAAGAGATACAAAGGAAGGGGGGATTTGAAAGAGGGAGAAAAGTAGGGTGATGGAATATTGGAATGGACAAGGAGTGGAACTGGGAGGGCGAGGGGAGAGGGACAGCCGGAAGAGAGGAGAGAGGGGGAGAGAATGAGAGGGGAAGAGAGCGCGAAGGAGAGGGGGAGAGGGGTGGATGAGAGGCGCAAGGAGTGGGTCGTTAGGTGAGTGTGAGGTAGATGGTATGGAGTGAGTGGTTAGACTAAGGTTGCTGGTGTGGGTTGAGTGTGGGGGGGGGGGAGGTGTGGGGGGGTTACATTGAGTCAATGTGACGAACACATTGTCATGGTCTAGATCACAACACGGACGCGCACACCTTGATTGGCTGGTTGTTGGAGTTTTACATCCTGGCAACATCTTGCATCATATCAGGACGGGTACCGACTTGTGACAGTGTGCCGACTTTATAGTTCTGCCCCACTGGGAGACCAGGCCATTAGCACCATGACCTGATATCCCACTCAGTCACACTATCCTGACACAACCTGGACCAACCAGTCCTTGCCCTATCCTAATTATGCCGAGCGCCTGGCTAGGAAACAACAAGTATCCATTTTTTAAGTCATTGGTTTGACTCGCCAAGGAATTGAACTGCCGACCTTCCGCATGGGCGGCCCGCAATTTGGCCACCGCCTTCGATATAGATATAGCGATATAGCGATATAGCGATATAGCGATATAGTGAATGGTAGACAGGAAGTGTGAACACTTATTTGTCTCTCTTTTTTTTTTTTGGTACATTAGTTGTCCCAAGCAGGGGAAATCCCAGTCACAGACGACTGGTCTTCCCCACTCCACTGCTGGTCGATAGAAAGCCCGAGCCTACACTTTTACCGACCCAAGGGATTTTTAACCTCCCACACCACATAGACATGGTATGAGAGCTACCGGCCTTTCATGATGCTGTAAGTTATACACAGCGGTGGATATCCAAATTGGAAGAGCTGGGGGCATGGGGAATCGAACCACCGACCCTCAGACCTTCGGTCGCACACTTAAGCCGTGTTCACACCTCGGCGTTAACTCGCCTCATCTAGTTCGCCTAATCAAAGTCGGCTCACATTGGCCGTGTGAACCCGATGTTGAGGCGGATTAGGGCTGAGTCGCCGCATCTAGTTCGCCTCATCTAGTTCGCCTCGCGTGGTGGTTTAAATGAAGCGAACTAGCTTGGGTCGGCCCATCTTGCTTGTGTGAATGCAACTGACTTACTTGAGGCGGATTAAGCACGTCATACTATATAATATAATTTGGTCTATGAAACCGCTAGCTGTGCACAGATATTTTTTTCAGCATTTATTTGTAGGGTTTCACTGCCCAGCCAAAGTTTTGACTGTTCCAAAACAATACAATTCAGCCGAAACAGATCTAGGTCGAACCCACACTCTCTCTGCCGACGTCGATTAACCGAAACTGGCGCTGGTTAGTATGGACTTGCTCATGCGCAGATATCAATTTCCGCCTTAATCCGCTCCGTGTGTGGACACGACACTAGTTCGCCTCATCTAGTTCACCTTATCTAGTTCGGCCTAAAGTTGTGGGTGTGAACACGGCTATAGAGTAGACAAGGTGACGCACAGCTGTCAGCGTGCAACAACCGACCCCGTGTAATTGTAAGCCTCTCTATGATGGACAACTTGTAAAACCCGCAAGAAAAACACGTATTTAAAGAAAATCGTGGCCTTGCATGCATCTATGTCAAACATTTGCCGCTTTGTGCTCGAGACCCGGTTATGTAGCAGTCACACTACGACGACAAGCAGCGGCGACATACTGCGACACCCACACCCACTTGTCGCTGATTGTCGCGCAGGTGTCGCGCAGGTGCCACGCAGGTGCTGCCGCGACACCTCCGCGACACCCCCAGTTTCTCCACTCTTTCTGGACTGTCGCCGAGTTGTCGCGGGGATTTTGGACATGTTGAAAAACTTCGACGACAGCAGACGACAGCCGAGGTTGCGGCACTGTCGTGGCACTGTCGCGGCACTGTCGCGGCACTGTCGCACTGTCGCGGCACTGTCGCGGCATTGTCGTCTTGTCGTTAAGCTGTAGTTGCTTCTCTCTCCATGTATGTGTCTCTGTGTGTCTCTGTGTCTGTGTCTATGTGTGTGTCTGTGTCTGTGTGTGTCTATGTGTGTCTATGTGTGTGTCTGTGTTTGTGTGTCTGTGTCTCTGTGTGTGTGTCTGTGTGTGTCTGTGTCTGTGTGTGTATGTGTGTGTGTCTGTGTGTGTCTGTGTGTCTGTGTCTCTGTGTTTGTATGTGTCTATGTGTGTCTATGTGTGTGGCTGTGTGTGTATGTGTGTGTATGTGTGTGTGTCTGTGTGTGTGTGTCTGTGTCTATGTGTGTATATATGTGTATTTGTGTGTGTCTGTGTCTATGTGTGTCTATATGTGTCTGTGTGTGTCTGTGTCTCTGTGCGTGTCTGTGTCTGTGTGTGTCTGTGTGTGTCTGTGTGTGTCTGTGTCTCTGTGTGTCTGTGTCTGTGTGTGGATGTGTCTATGTGTGTGTCTGTGTGTGTGTCTGTGTGTGTATGTGTGTGTGTCTGTGTGTGTGTCTGTGTGTGTCTGTGTCTGTGTGTGTCTGTGTCTCTGTGTGTGTCTGTGTCTATGTGTGTCTATGTGTGTGTGTCTGTGTCTCTGTGTGTGTCTGTGTCTGTGTGTGTATGTGTGTCTGTGTCTGTGTGTGTGTCTGTGTCTGTGTGTGTGTCTGTGTCTCTGTGTGTGCCTCACTCTCAGTCTGACTCTGACTCTGACTCTCACTCTCAGTCTGACTCTGACTCTCACTCTCAGTCTGACTCTCACTCTCACTCTCAGTCTGACTCTCACTCTCACTCTCAGTCTGACTCTCACTCTCACTCTCAGTCTGACTCTCACTCTCACTCTCAGTCTGACTCTCACTCTCACTCTCAGTCTGACTCTCACTCTCACTCTGACTCTCACTCTCAGAGACACAGAGACACACAGAAACACAGAGAAACACACAGAGACACAGACAGTCTGACTCTGTGTCTGTGTGTGTCTCTATGTGTGTGTGTCTCTGTGTGTCTGTGTGTGTGTCTCTGTTTCTGTGTGTGTCTCTGTGTGTGTATCTGTGTGTGACTCTGTCTCTGTGTGTCTCTATGTGTGTGTCCGTGTCTCTGTGTGTGTCTCTGTGTTTCTGTGTGTCTCTGTGTGTGTCTCTGTGTGTGTCCCTGTGTTTCTGTGTGTCTCTGTGTCTCTGAGAGTGAGAGTCAGACTGGGAGTCAGAGTCAGAGTCAGACTGAGAGTCAGAGTCAGACTGAGAGTGAGAGTCATACTGAGAGTCAGAGTCAGAGTCAGACTGAGAGCGAGAGTCAGACTGAGAGTGAGAGTCAGACTGAGAGTGAGAGTGAGAGTCAGACTGAGAGTCAGAGTGAGAGTCAGACTGAGAGTCAGAGTCAGAGTCAGACTGAGAGTGAGGCACACACAGAGACACACACACAGACACAGACACACACACAGACACAGACACACGCACAGACACACACATACACACACAGACACAGACACACACAGAGACACAGACACACACAGAGACACATACACACAGACACAGACACACAGGCACACACATAGACACACATAGACACACATAGACACAGACACACACATAGACACATACACACACAGACACACACAGACACACACAGACACAGACACACACAGAGACACAGACACACATACAGAGACACATACACACACACAGACACACACACACAGACACACAGACACACACATAGACACACATAGACACACATAGACACACATAGACACACATATACACATACACACATAGACACAGACACACAGAGACACACATAGAGACACACACAGAGTCAGACACACACAGACACAGACACAGAGACACTGTCGTCCCGCTGTCGTCCCGTTTGTCGTCCCGATGTCGTCCGTATGTCGTCCGATTGTCGTCCAACTTAGCCCGAATTTGCATGTCGTCGTGATTTCTCAAAATTCCAGCCGCCGGGCTGTCGTCCTCCCATTGTCGTCGTAGTGTGACTGCTACATTATGTAGCAGTCACACTACGACGACAAGGTAGGGACGACAGCCCGGCGGCTGGGATTTTGTGAAATCCCGATGACCTATGCAAATTCGGGCTAAGTTGGACGACAATCGGACGACATCCGGACGACATCGGGACAACAGACGGGACGACAGTGGGACGACAGTGTCTGTGTGTCTGTGTCTGAGTGTGTGTGACTCTGTGTCTCTGTGTGTGTCTGTGTCTCTGTGTGTCTGTGTCTATGTGTGTGTCTGTGTCTATGTGTGTCTATGTGTGTCCATCTGTGTGTGTGTCTGTGTGTGTGTCTGTGTCTGTGTGTGTATGTGTGTGTCTGTGTCTGTGTGTGTCTCTGTGTCTATGTATGTCTGTGTCTGTGTCTGTGTGTGTGTCTGTGTGTGTCTGTGTGTGTGTCTGTGTCTGTGTGTGTATGTGTCTCTGTGTGTGTCTGTGTGTGTGCCTGTGTGTGTCTGTGTCTGTGTGTGTGTCTGTGTCTCTGTGTGTCTGTGTCTATGTGTGTGTCTGTGTCTATGTGTGTCTATGTGTGTCCATGTGTGTGTCTGTGTGTGTCTGTGTGTCTGTGTATGTGTGTGTCTGTGTGTGTCTGTGTGTGTCTGTGTCTATGTGTGTGTCTGTGTCTATGTGTGTCTATGTGTGTCTGTGTCTGTGTCTGTGTGTGTCTGTGTCTGTGTGTGTCTGTGTGTGTGTCTGTGTCTGTGTATGTGTGTGTCTGTGTGTGTGTCTGTGTGTGTGTCTGTGTCTGTGTGTGTCTGTGTGTGTCTGTGTCTGTGTGTGTGTCTGTGTCTCTGTGTGTGTGTCTGTGTCTCTGTGTGTGCCTCACTCTCACTCTCAGTCTGACTCTGACTCTGACTCTGACTCTCAGTCTGACTCTCACTCTCAGTCTGACTCTCACTCTCACTCTCAGTCTGACTCTCACTCTCACTCTCAGAGTGAGAGTGAGAGTCAGACTAAGAGTGAGAGTGAGAGTCAGACTGAGAGTGAGAGTCAGACTGAGAGTGAGAGACAGACTGAGAGTGAGAGTCAGGGTCAGACTGAGAGTGAGAGTCAGACTGAGAGTCAGACAAGCTTTTCTTATCTTTAATTTTTCTGAGAACTTCTTTGTTGGTGATCTTCTTTGTCCATGATATTTTCATCATCCTTCAATAAGTCCACATCTCAAATGCTGCTAAGCGTTTGTACATTTTCTTAGAGATTGTCCATGTCTCAGCCCCATACATTAGAGTAGGCCACACATAACACTGAAGAATACGCTTCCTTGTTTGTATTAATATCTTACTTGATGTTAACACTCTATGCATTTTGGAGAATGTTGTTCGGGCTATTGTTATCCTTCTTTTAATTTCTTCCTCACATCTCCCATCATTTGTAATCTTTTGTCCGAGATATATGAATTCGGATACTTGTTCTATGTTTGTGCCATCTATGGTTATATTGATATTTGGTTTATCTGTCTTTTTACTTATAACCATTGTTTTGGTCTTCCTGGCATTCATCTTCATGTTGAATAGTATTCCAGCTTTATTGATTCTATTCACTATATCTTGTAGGTTTTTCTCACTGTCTGCTAGTATTACACTGTCATCGGCATATCTAAGATTGTTGACGTTCATGCCACCTATTGTCACTCCCTTGCAATCTTCAATGTGTCTGAAAATCATCTCTGTGTACAGGTTAAATAGACATGGTGACAATACACACCCCTGTCGAACTCCTCGTTTAATCATAACTTCATCCGATATGCCCTGCTCCATTTTTATAAATGCACGTTGTGTCCAGTATAAGTTCACAATTAGTTTAATGTCTTTGCCATTGACACCAATATCTTGTAAACATTTGATTAACAGTTCATGATTGACACGGTCGAAGGCCTTCTCATAGTCAATAAAGCAGGCATAAACATCCAGGTTCATTTCACAATAACGTTCACAAATCATTCTCATATTGAAAATCCCTTCACGTGTACCTCTTCCAGATATAAACCCACTTTGTACATTACTGATTTGTTCTTCAATTTTCTGTCTGTTTCTCAGTAAAATTATTTTCAGGATCATCTTCAACATATGACTCATCAGGCTTAGTGTTCTGTACTCAGTACACAATGTTGTATGTGTATGCATGTGTATATATGTATATTTATGTATATGCATGTGTATATATATATATATCTATATATGTGTATATATGTGTATATATGTGTATCCATATCTATATATATATGTACGCGAATATATATATATAATATCATGTAACATACCACAAGACCACGGCTATTTCAGACGGTACTAAACATGGTTATATCACCATGTAAATAGAGCATCATCCCTCCCCTTTTATAGGTGATGCGCTAGTTGATGGACGTCATGGCATTTAAGGTCACACCGGTGAACTGTGACAGGGCATGCACAATCATTTACCAATTCACGAATAGCCCCTATTTACGTTAGCGTCGCCGAACTAATCCACATTTTCTTCCGCATTTACCAAAGCATAATTCTCATTCTCTATTCCCGACAATATTTGTCTACTGCTTTGTATAACAGGTGCATGGGCATTTCTACTGCTTAGTGTTGTCAGCTTTATAGATACATATGCTGTTTATCTTCCAATATATGCATATATATACACATACATACATATATATATATATATATATATATATATATAACGTATATATGATGCATAACGTAGTATGCGCGTATAATAATACGACGAGAATTGTTTCCATTATATATTATATTATTATATTATTTGATTACTAATACTATTGTTATTCTCTGTAAGACCGATATATACATGTACATAGAGTAAGCCGACTCCAACCGACCACCTCCACAGATCGACCACTCCCCTATATCGATCGCTTTATTTGGGGCCCTAACAATCACTCATGCAATACCATTGTTACTATTAAAGAAACTCCCTAAACAACCACCTCCCTAAATGGTCCATTTAAAGTCGCTCCCATGGTCGGTCCATTTAGAGAGGTTTTACTGTATATATATATATATAAGACTTCCCTACGAATGACAAGGAGACCAGCAGATTGGGTTGGATCGTTTATTCGACTCCGGGCTGAGCGATAAATGCCCTACCTAATTCAAAAGCAAAAAACTGGAGGCAAGTGACGATTTGACCGTCTCGAGAGCAACTGCCGGGGCCAAAGGAAGCAGCCAGAGGCCGGACGACGGCGATTGGCTAATATTCAACTCGAGCCAAGTCGAATAAATAAATAATAAATAATTCTCCGAGCGTTTATATGTATATAATAGATTATATATAATATATATATATATATATATATATATACATCGAGAGTAACTTAAAACTGCATAGTTCGTTGAAAGTATCACATTTCAAAAAGTTAAAAACTTTCCTAGATTTGATCGCTATATCCAACTTCGATATCAGCGCACTCATTAAGCATTTGTTGCTGAACAGAAGGAATACAAAGTCATATAGAATTGAATACTAAGTCACTTTAATAGAACATTATAATATTACTGGATACCCGACCGTCAGAGCACCAGATAATACCACAAAACTCTTCCCAGATGCGTTGTGACAACTGTCTGTCAGTTCCCATCTGATCCCCTCTCAAACAAACTCATAAGGAAGAAAGGGAAGACAAGACGGGATGGCCAAATGAGTTAGAGCGTCCGTCTCCCGTGTGGAAGATCGTGGGGTCGTGGGTTCGAATCCTGATCGAGTCAAACCAATGACATAAAAATGTATATGATATAGTGATATAGTGATAGGTAGACAGGAAGTGTGAACACTTATTTGTCTCTCATTTTTGCTTGAGTGCAAGTAATTAGCAACACAAGGAATAAATTAGTAGCATGTGGTGAATAAGTGGTCAAATTTCCCTGTATCATCAGCCCATGCTTTTTCTAATCGGTTCTTGAATGAATTTATTGAGCCGGCATCTATAACATTTTGTGGGAGACTATTCCATATATTTATGATCCTGTTTGAGAAACTGTGTTGCCTTAATTTTGAAACGGCTCTGGGTTTTACTAGTTTGAGAGTATGGCCCCGGCTGCCTTCTCTTTTATTCAAGGTGAAAAATTGGTTCATATCTATTTTATCAAAACCTTTCATAATTTTAAATACTTCAATTATGTCACTTCTTTTCCTTCTGTAGGAAAGGGAAGGAAGTTTCAATTTCCTGAGCCTTTGTTCATAGGGTAAGTCCTTTATAACTGCAACTAGTTTCGTTGCACGTCTCTGAACCTTTTCGATCTCCAGAATATCTTTCCGAAAAATTGGGCTCCAAATTTGTGGACAGTATTCCCAAATTGGCCTAACAAGAGACTTAAATAGAATGAGAAAATTGTTCTTGTTGAGGCGATGGAAGGTTCTTTTAATTATTCCTACTCTCTGGTTAGCATTTGAGATGATAGTCCTCATCTGTTTCTGAAAGGAGAGTTGGGAGTCGAAGGTTACACCCAAGTCCTTTTCATAGCTATCTTGTTGCAGGACAGTGTTCTGCATAACATAGTTGTCGCTTCCTAGCCAGGCGCTCGGCATTATTAGGATAGGGCAAGGAGCAGTGGAATGAGGAAGACCAATCGCCTGCGACTGAAATTTCCCTTCTTAAAACAACTAATGTACCAAAAAAAAAGTCACGCAAGATTGACAGTGAAGAAGTTGTGCTTTATTGGCATCAACTCTTGTTCACCTACTAGTGACCTATCACCCTGACCCCTTACCTTCTGTCCACACCAAGCCTCATTACTCTAGTTAGGATGTATCAGCATCAGTGCCTACAACCCATTGAACCGGAGTCCCATGGTTGTTGCACACAGCTCAGTTTGTATATATGAAAGGGTGGAGCATCAAACAGAGTGTCTGGGTTCCTGCCCAAGAGAAGAGTGTGTCTCACTCAAGAGTCAGGAGTAGAGTGTTGCTGCCCAGTGTGTCTGGAGCAGTCTATATAATAATCAATATCAAAGTGAGGCTAGTGTGGTCAGGTGGGGCAAATGGGTGCAGCTGACTGGGCCTCCCACAGCCAGCCAATCAGGCACCCTCCAGAGCCTGGGAGGCGACACCCCCCCTATGGGCAGCGGTCACCCACCCCAGCTGCAGGTGGTGTACATATTGTATGCAGAATGGCTGGTGTGCTTGCCTATCGGCCCTGTGGTAACAGGTAGTTGCAGATAGTTACAATAAATATATATATTGAAAATGTCCTTCTCCTCCACTTGCACCCTTACTGGTGCATAGAGGGAACATTTCACCAAACATTAACTGTCTCTTACATAGGAACATCTCGTCATGATCTCGGGCACGCTGTATTCCATATAGTTCACATAGCCTAATATGTCACACAGCGCGTGGGGCACCCACTGTTTTTCTATTACATAACCCTGGTCCCCACTCCATCATCCGAGGATAATAATGCTCTCTGCCAATATATAATTCCGAACCGAAAATCCATATATTTTTACAACATGTTACCTCATAAGCCTATCGTGTTAGAGTTTTGGTGTGCTTGCCAAAACTAAGTTTGCATGTTTGCACCTTAAATATCTCAAAAGTTATCCATTCAATTAAAATGTTTCTTTAAACTAAAGTAAGGTAGATTATAATAATCAACTAATATATTTATCTAGGAAAAATGATAGTAATGCAAAACCATCGGAGTATGCAACTTTAAATAGATTGTCATAATCTACCTTACTTTACCTTGATGTAACTTTTATTTTAAATGGCTATTTCTTTAGATATTTGAAGTGTAAACATGTACAATTAGTTTTGGCAAGCATGCCAACACTCTGATACTATGTGCTTCTGCAGTAACAGGTTCTATGTGGCAGTAAATGCTTAATAAGTACATCAGTATCTAAGTTTGATATGTGCAATTAAATCTAGCTGAATGCTTTGGTTTTGAAAATTTGATGCTTCATCGGACTATGCAGCTTTAATATATTTATCTTGGAAAAATAACAGAAACTCAAAACCATCGGACTATGCAACTTTAAGCAGCATTGGGTCAACATCACTAGCTCACACTGCCTAGATTGTTTGTTTATTTGTTGATTTACGTCCTAGCAACATCTAAGGTCATATAAGGATCGGTACCGACTTGTGACAGTGCGCACTCATAGCAACTTTATAGTGCTGCCCCACTGGGTGACCAGGCTGCCAGTACAATGACCTGATATCCCACTCAGTCACATTATGAGCCAACCAGTCCTTGCCATATCCTAGTAATGCCGAGCGCATGGCTAAGAAGCGACAAGTATCAATATTTAAGTCATTGGTTTGACTCGACCAGGGTTCGAATCCACGAACCCATGGGATCGGATCCTCCATTCGCCCAAAACAGGACACTGCCTAGGTCAAAGCTGTTAACCATAAACCCAGTGAATTCAGTCGACGTGAACTGAGAGGTTGGTCACCGCGGCCAGAGCTACATGCCACACGCCTGTAAGTTGTAACAGGAGAATCACTGTCCACAGATGGCCACGTCGAGTTGGCAGAATGATTGAGCCTCCGTCTCCCGTGTTGGTATATCGTGGGATTCGAACCTACGGGTTCGAACCCTGGTCCAGTCAAACCAATGACTTACAAATTGATACTTGTCGCTTCCTATCCAGACACTCTGCATTATTAGGATAAGGCAAGGACTGGTTTGGTTGGCTCAGTGTCAGGATAAAGTAACTGAGTGGGATATCAGGTCTGGCATGGTCTCCCAGTGGGGCAGCACTATAAAGTCGCCATGAATGCGCACATGTCGGTACCCGTCCTGATATGACCTTAGATGTTGTCAGGATTTAAAACTCCAATAACCAACTGTCCACATATGGCCAGGTCGGGGATGTTGAGTGTCTACTCCCAACACCCCACCCCACCCCCACACCCCCACCCACACTCACACCCACACACCACCCCCACCCCACACCCCACACCCCCACACCCACATCCACACCCACACCCACACACCTACACCCACCCCACACACCCACACCCACACCCACATTCACATCCATACCCCCCCCCCCCCCCCACACACACACACCCACCCACCCACCCACACCCACCCAACCACCCACACCCACACCCCACCCACACACACACCCCCACACCCACACACCTAGATACCCACACACCCACACATCCACATCCACACCCCACCCACACCCACCCACACCCACACCCACACCCACAGACCCACACCCACACACCTACACACCCACAAACCCACACCCACACCCACACCCCGCCCCAGCCGCTCGACGTGCACAGACCTGCCTCACTGGCGTCCCTGGGGAGTGAAAAAAGCCTTACTGAAAACCAGCGCTGCCCGTGAACGTGTAAATCCCGAGCACAAAGAGATTAGGTGAAGCGTGTTAAGAAATACGGACGTGGTGGCCGAATCGGTGTGAGCGCAGACTTTCTGTCTGGAAGGTCAGAAGTCCAAATCCCGACCGGCAGTCCAAATCCTGATTGTGTCAAAGCAATAACTTACACAATTGATACATGTCGATATCTCGCCTGGCTATTTGCATTACTAGGAAATGGCAAGGACTGGCTACCTCAGTATCAGGATAATGTGATTGAGTGGGATATCAGGTCATGGTGCCAGCAGCTTGATCCCCCAGTGGAACAGCACTATATGGTTGCCATTAGTAAGTACTGTCACAAGTCGGTAACTGTCCTGATATGACCATACATGTTGCTAGGATGTAAACCCCAAACAAATAAACAAACAAGAAAATAAGGACTTGGAGAGTGGTTGCCAAAACTAAAAGAAAGCTTGTTTCGCATTAAACTGACTGAGTGGCTTTCGGTTGCATAATATATTTTTAGAAAAAGGTTGAGCTTCATAATCTACTTCACTTTAGTTTGAAGTAACACTAAAGCTGCATAGTCCGGTGAAAACATCAAATTTTCAAAACTAAAACAATTATCTAGATTTGATTCTCCATCTCTAATATAGATAGATACTGGCGCACTTATTAAACATTCATCACCAGACAGAAGGGAATACTGAGGCAACTATCCTGTCAGAGTTTTAACATGTTTGCCAACATTAATCTTGTGTGGTTGCACTTCAAATATCTCAAAAGTTAGCCATTTAAAATAAAAGTTACTTCAAATTAAAGTACGGTAAAATTCTAATGATCAACCTAATACATTTATCTCAGAAAATGACAGAAACTAGAAACCATCGGACCATGAAACTTTAACTTTGGAGATATTTGGACTTGAAGAGAAAACATGCTTAAAGTTGCATAGTCCGATGGTTTTGAGTTTCTGATATTTTCTGAGATAAATATATTAGGTTCATCGCTATAATCTACCTTACTTGAATTTGAAGTAACATTAATTTTAAATGGCTAACTTTTGAGATATTTGAAGTGTAAGCATGCAAAATTAATTTTGGCAAGCACGCCAAAACTCTGACACCATAGGCTTCTACAGTAAGAAGTTCTATTAAATTGACTCGATCTTCCCTTCTATGTAGCGACAAATGGTAAATAAATACACCATTATCTAAGTTAGATATGTAGAAATCTAGATAATTCTTTTGGTTTTGAAAATTTGATGTTTTCATCGGACTTTGCAGCTTTAATTAATTTTGGCATGCACCTTGAAACGCTTTGATCACCCATTTTTGCGTATAACGGCAAAGCAGACAATAACGCAGACAAGTGTAATATCTGTTTAATGAGTGCATCAGTAGCTAGGTTGGACTTTTGGGATCAAAGCTAGGTGGGAGTTTTGGTTGCGAAAATGTAATGCAGTCATGTGATTATGCGGCTTTAAGTGACTCATATAGCTATGTGTGCGCGTGTTGCTTTAAAACAAAGACTGCCCTTTATGATTTAATGTGTACATAGTATGCGTGTATGCGTGTCTGGATGTGTGTGGGCGGGTAGGAGGAGGAATGGTGATGTTATTGGGGGGGGGGGGGTCAGGGAGGGGGGCCTGGGAGATGGGGGAGGGGGGGGGGAGCTTGGGGAGGGGGAGGGGGAGGGGTAGGATCAACGGGAGAAGAAGAGGGAGGGGAAGGGGGAAGGGGAAAGGATCCTTCTTGAAACTACATTAACATCTGTCTAAATCGACCGACTTTGGGACCGACTTTAAGTGGTCCATTTAAGGAGGTGATTTGTTAAAGGCCCTGTCACACTATGATGTAACGACGTCAGCGTAGGGAGAATGTGAAAAAGGTCGAACTTCTCGGTGTAGTATGTAAATTCGGGCACAAGTTGAACGTGGATGCAGCGTAGTTGACGAGAGCATAACGTCGGTAAAGTGTAGTGATAGCGTCATTCAACGAGAGAGGACAACATCATTACGGTCACGGAATGTTATGTACGTTATTCCATCGCCAGAAGAACGTTACATGACGTTACATGATGTTACATACGTCATGACATGGTGGCGAAATGCTGAACATACGTTGGAAGTACATTCGGCGTACTTTCTCCTGACGTTCTCCTGACGTTCTCCTGACGTTCCCATTACGCCGCGTGGACGTTTCCACTGGCGTTAATGTGGGTCGACGTAGTGGAACGTAGTGAGCAGCGTTTGACTAACGTCCTTTTAACATCATTGATGTTCGCCGAACATGTACAGAACGTACGGCGAACGTAAACCCTTACGTTCGAGTCACGTCAACAGTTTTGAACAGGTTCAAAACCTTGACGCTCGCCGACATAACACGATGTAATGTGATGTAGCTCGTCAGTCAGTCTAACGTCATTCTGATGTCATCATAACATAACCCAACGTACGTCAATGTAATGATGAAAAGTGACCACGTCAGGCTTATGTTGGCTCGTTACGTCGTAGTGTGACAGGGGTATTAGGGAGTTAGAATATGGTTACAATGGTATTGTTGTGACTCAAATATAACGATCGATATATGGGAGAGGTCGATCTGTGGAGGTGAACGGTTATGGAGGTTTTACTGTACAGTAAAACCTCTCTAAATCGACCGACCTTGGGACCCACTTTAAGTGGTCCATTTAGGGAGGTGGTTGGTTTAGGGAGTTAGAATATGGTTACTTGGGTATTGTTGCGACCCAAATAAAGCGATCGATATAGGGGAGTGGTCGATCTGTGGAGGAGGTCGGTTAGAGCGGTTTTACTGTATATAATGTGTCCGTGAAATCGGACATATTAGATATATATATATATATATAGATATTTTTTTTCTTTGAGTGTTATGCTGCCTATCATGGATAAGTCTGAATAGACTTGTTTTCAGCATTAGACAGTTTGTCGATAGAAAGCCTGGGGCTCCACTTTTACTGACCCAAGGGATTTTTAAACTCCGATACCACATAGACATGGTATGAGAGCAACCGGCCTTTGTTGACACTGTAAGTTATACACAGTGTTGGAAATCCAAATTGACAGAGGTGTGGGGGCACAGGGAATCGAACCACCGATCTTAAGATTAAGAGTCCGACCTAGAAAAAAGTCTGACACTCTAACCACTCTGCCACAGAGAACACCACCATATATGTGCTATATATAATGAATTATGTGAATAACTCCAAGAGTATGCTTATTAAAAAATATATAAACACTGTAAATACATATACTCGATTGCAATATATCATTCTATTCCATGTGTCATTATTATATCACGGATGTATTAGATACTATATGTAATTCCCAATTTAAAAATGTTGTTGGTACACTAGTTGATTAAGCAGGGGAAACTCCAATCGCAGACAATCGGTCTTCCCCTTCCCACTGTTCCTTGCCCTATACTAGTAATGCCAAATGCCAGGCTAGGCAGTGACAAGTATACATTTTAAAGTCATTGCTTTGACTCAGGGTTCGAATCCCATGACCTACTAAAATGGGAGGCGGACGCTCAACTCATTTGGCCAGGACATGGTTGTGCCACCTGCGAGTGACAGCTTTTTGGTAGTTTCTGTTTATTGTTGGAGTTTTACGTCATAGCAACATCTGAGGTCATATCAGGACGGGTACCGACTTGGGACAGTGTGCAGTCACGGGAATCGATAGTGCTGCCCCACTGGGAAACCAGGCTACCAGCCCCATGACCTGATATTTCACTCAGTCACGTTATCCTGATGCTGAGCCAACCAGTCATTGTCCTATCCGACTAATGCCGAGCACCTGGCTAGGAAGCGACAAGTATCAATTTTTAGGTCATTGGTTTGACTCGACAAGGGTTCGAACCCATGAGTTTGAATCCCACGATCTACCAAAGAGGGAGACGGACGCTCAACTTATTCGGCCATCCCGTCTGGTCGCGAGTGAAAACACTGAACACATAGACATCTCTCTCTGCATATTGAAGTTAAGTGTATGCGACCTCTGTTGGAACTCAAGGAGTTTGTACAGAGGCTCCCCCCCCCAGTGACAGTGGGGGGGGGGGGTAGGGAAGGGGGGGGGCGATCAATAGTGAAGTGAGGGGACGCTTAAAGCTGCCTTGGCCGATGTAAACATCAGATTTTCAAAACCAAAACAATTATCTAAATTGTATTCTCAATCAATCAATAGTTCCGTCCTCTAGTCGAGGATGCACTGGTTTTCCACTTGTCCCGATGGTGTGCTGTTCTGATAGACTGTGAATAATTCAAGCCTGTCCACTGTGAAATATTTGCAAACCATGATGTTCTTGGTCTCCCTCTCCCTCTGCTACCATTCACCTTCCCTTCCAACAATGTACGGTATATTGAACTCTGACGAATGATGTGGCCAAAATAAGTAAGTTTCTTTGTCTGTATAGTGGCAAACAAGCGTTTCTTATTTTTAATTTTTCTGAGAACTTCTTTGTTGGTGATCTTCTTTGTCCATGATATTTTTATCATCCTTCGATGTATTCTACATAGGTAATTTAGATACTGGTGCACTTATTAATATTAAACATGACACATAGAAGGTGTCCTACAAGAAAACAGTAATCCTATGCACATTTTCATATTTTCACTTCAGCACAAAATCACATAAACATAAAATTATTTTGGATACATTTTGTGGGATATATTAAATACATGTAGGATTTTTAACATGCTTAATACACAGAGCCAACGATGACTATTTGACTTACTACCCCCCCACCCTCCCCCAAAAATAGGGCAAAATAATTAACATGGAAACCAAAAATGTGGTAGACAGTTTCTGAGAATGACCCTGTATGTAATTAGAACCAAGCAAGGACAATAACGTAATAATATATCCTTAAAGTTGCATAGACCGATGATTTTAAGTTTTTGTCTTTTTTTCGTGGGTTAAATATATTAAATTGAAAATTATTATCTACTTTACTTTAGTTTGAAGTAACTTATTTTAAATGGCTAATATTTTTTTTTAGCTATTTGAAGTGTAAATATGTAAGATTAGTTTTGACAAGCATGCCAGAACTCTGATACCATAATCTTCTGCATTAACATGTTCTATTCAATTGACTCAGCATTGCCTTCCATGTTGCGACAAATGTTTAATAATTGCACCAGTATCTAAGTTTGATATGTAGAATCAAATCCAGATAATTGTCTTAGTTTTGATAATTTGATGCTTCATCGGACTATGCAGTTAAAAATAATATATGCATAATAGATTATGCAATACATAATACATGCTGTGTAAGAATTATACGAGTATAATAACCCGGAATATCCCTCCTTTCCCCCATCACTCACTCAGTTCATGGAGTGCTGGAGTCTGGCCTAGTCATCTACTGCTCCAGCCTCCCCAACCTCAGCTCTGATGGTGGCGCCACCACCCGCTTCACACTGTAACCGCCACTCACTGTACCACTGAAAATGATCCACGATAACCCAGAGGTGCGGTGCTTATTGGATACCTGCAGTTGATTCTCTGCAATACGGTACCCTTGTGTGTGCCTTTGTGTAGACAACAAACACAACCTAGATGCACTGTGACCGACGCGCGGACATGCGCACAACGCACACACGTCTGAAGGAGGAAACAGGTTAAGCCGGTCCCAGCGAAACTAAGTCATCACGTGACTACATAGCAGGTTCACACACCGATTCAAAGCCACTCATAAAACCAAACTCGCAAAAATAAATCAGCAAACTATTTTGCTGCAATACACCTGTATATGGTTATAATAAAAGTTAAAAAAATCTCACAACAAATTAAATCAGGAAGCTATTATACAACTATAGAGGGAGTGCACGTGACGTCATTACTTAGCAATCAGCGGTCAGAGGGCTGCCATCTTGGATTATGATCACCCTCCCTAGCCATGTTGTCAATGCATGCAGATGCAGTAAAACAGAGTTTTCTTGTGTTATGGGAGGTTCTGGGCAGTTTACATCCAATGTGTTTACTTACAGCAGTTTAGCAACAACTTCTGAGGCCAGACTGCTCAAAACAGTGACAAATAAACCAACAAAACAGTAAATAAGCACAGTGTAGGCAGTTGCAAGCCTTCTGTATGTCATCCAATATGGCCACCGAAAGTTGTCTTGTGACGTCATTACACCCCCTCTATACACATGCTAGTTTTACATTAAAAATTAAAACCAAACTCACAAAAAGTAAATTAGGAAAGTATTTTGCAGCAGTATACGAATTTAAAACCAAACTAACAAAAAAATAAATTAGGAAAGTATTATGCAGTAATACACCCATGTAGTTACATTAAAATTTAAAACCAAACTCACAAAAAGAAATCAGGAAACTATTAGTATTACGCAGCAATACACCCATATGGTTACATTACAAGTTCAAACCTAACTCACAAAAATCAAGTTTTGGTGAGCTTGCCGACATTCATTTAGGATGTGTGCACTTCAAATATCTCAGAAGTTACCCATTTAAAATAAAAGTTATTCGCAACTAAAGTAAAGTAGCTTATAATGATTAATTTAATATATTTATCTCGGAAAAATGACAGAAACTCAAAATCACCAGACTATGCACCATGGTGCAATATTTGACTAAGTCACACCAATCCTGTCCCTATCCTACTAATGCTCGAGTGCCTTCCTCATTCCACTGCTTCTGTCTCTATCCCAGTCACGCAGAGTTCCTGGGTGAGTAGCGATAAGTATACATTTTAAAGTCATCGGTTTGAACCCCATGATCTCCTGTCACATGAGAACCGGGTGCTCAGGTCAATCGGCCATACCATCTAGTCCAAGTCTTTGCTTAGACTAAGCTGGGGATCGATCCCGCGATATCCCTTACACGTAGCACGCACTAGTGCATGTCATCCGGGAAAGCAGCAGTGTGGATATCATCATCTTTACCGGTGTCGCAGTTTCAGCTCCCGGTCAGTTTCAGCTGCCTATCAGTTTCATGCACATGCGTCAAAATCTAACATCATCGTCACTAACCTTATAAATTTAATATAATGTTTTTGGTAAAGATGTTTTCTACATGTGTACAAAGCGATTTGTTTCTAGGTGGTGTGGTTTTAGAGATATATCACTTTTGCTGTATTTTCTGTATGGAGATTGCTAGCGACCATTGACAATGCCTTGAGTTTGACGGTACGCGCAGTGCAAAACCTTAGTTTTATTCAAAATTAATACAAATCAAGAACCCTAACCTTATAAATTTAATACACACTTTTTCGTAAAGATGTTTTCTATATGTGTACCAAGCGATTTGTTAATAGGTGGTGTAGTTTTAGAGATATTTCACTTTTGCTGTATTTTCTGTATGAAGATTGCTCACGACCATTGACAATGCCTTGAGTTTGAGTCTATACGGGCGGTGGAAACTGACCGGGAGCTGAAACTCCGACACCGGTAAGGCCCCAGAACAAAGAAGACTTAGTGATCATCCCAGCCCGTGCCTGAAAAATCACTCACCTCTGATTTAATTAAAAAAATTAAAATCTGCTAAATAAAACCTTTAAAAAATGTGTCGGGCTAGCAGCAAGTAAACCTTCATAAGCACCCAATTACAACTTCTAGAACTGTACGATATAATGCATTTTGAAATGAGAATACAGTGTTCATTGTTTGACTGAAACATTGTGACGTGTACATGAATGACATGTGCTCCTTTTATCCATCTAGGGAGGTTCAATATTGAAAAAGAAACCCCGAAAAAAAAGAGAGAAAAAAAGAATCCACCTGCTCGACCCTGATCTGTGTGATCAAAAGGACGACCACCAACTCAAACAAATATATTTGGCCTAAGTTCCCCCTGAGTCTTTACCTTCTTTGCACACCTCATCCCTAATGAAATGCTGAGACTTGCAATTCTCTAATTAGGTCATCCGGGCGCTGCTGAGCTGCTCAGGCTTGATCCATAGCGAATCGACTCACCTCTGCCACGCACGGGCTGCAATGAGCCACAAATGAGTTTGCCACACATCTCCGCCTTCCTAACTGCCTCATCGCAATAACACAAACTAACCACCGTTGCTAGCTCACTGTAAGCGACATAAAGGTGACCGGGGACCAGGCGGCCAGCGGCGGGGACCAGGCGGCCGGCGGCCGGGGACAGGGTGACGGCGGCGGCCGAGCTGTTTAACGATCAACGGACAATTAAGTATATATATTACTGGATGCCCCGGCCGTCAGAGCCCCAGATAATACCACAAACCCTTCCCATATGCGTTCTGACACAACTGACTGTCAGTTCACACCTGATGCCCCTCTTAAACAAACTCATAAGGAAGAAAGCGTTGAAAACAAGCACCCTGACAGGAGCTTATACGTTATGGGCAGAGTAAATACCTCGTCAATTGAAAAAAAAAAAAAAAAAAGGGAAGACAAGTCATGCAAGATTGACAGTGAAGAAGTTGTGCTTCATTGGCATCAACTCCTGTTCACCTACTACTACTAGTGACCTATCACCCTGACCCCTTACCTTCTGTCCACACAGTCTCATCACCTCTTTAGTATGTCTATGAATCAGTGCCTACAGCCCATTGAGCTGGAGTCCCATGGTTGTTGCACACAGCTCAGTTTGTATATATGAAAGGTGGAGCATCAGACAGAGTGTCTGGGTTCCTGCCCAAGAGAGAGTGTGTCTCACTCAAGAGTCAGGAGTAGAGTGTCCTGCCCAGTGTGTCTGGAGCAGTGTCTAGAATAATCAATATCAAATGAGGCTAGTGTGGTCATGTGGGGCAAGGGGATGCAGGGGACAACCAGCAAATCAGGCACCCTCCACAGCCTGGGAGGCGATTCCCCCCATATGGGCAGCGGTCACTCAACCCAGCTGTAGGTGGTGTCCATAATGTATGCAGTGTGGCTGGTGTGCTTGCCTATCGGCTCTGTGGTAACAGGTAGTTGCAGACAGTTACAATAAATATATATATTTTTCTCCTTTTCCTTCACTTGCACCCTTACTGGTGCATAAAAGGGAACATTTCACTGTCTCTTATATAGGAACATTTCGTCATAATCTCAGGCACTGTGTATTACATATAGTTCACATAGCCTAATATGTCACACAGCGAGTGGAGCACCCACTGTTTTTCTATTAGATAACCTTGGTCCCCACTCCGTCGCCCAAGGATAATAATGCTCTCTGCCAATATATAATTCCGAACCGAAAATCCGTATATTTTTACATGTTGGTTGGTTATTGGAGTCTTACATCCTGGCAACATCTAATGTCATATCAGGATGGCTACCGACTTGTGACAGTGTGCACTCATGGCGACTTTATAGTGCTGCCCCACTTGGAAACCAGACCGCTGGCACCATGATCCAATAGCCCACTCAGTCACGTTATCCTGACACTGAGCTAACCAGTCATTGCCCTATCCTATCAATGCAGATCGCCTTGCTAGGAAGTGACAAGTATCAATTTTATAAGTCATTGGTTTGACTCGACCGGAAACCGAACTCCCGATCTTCCGGTCGCATGGCCCGCGCTCTACCGACTCGGCCACCGCGCCGGTAACCGCGGGGAGTGTTGTGGAGGTTGTCTGCTGTAAAGCCCCTGTCACACATCGCCGGATTGAGGAAACAGATAGAGTCGGACACAAATATTCTAGTCTGGTCTGATTCGGACGGGAAATGTATCGATTATGTAACGGATGATAATGGACAGGTAACAGGCGGTAACGGATTGGTAACAAATGGTAATGGACAGGTAATAGACGGCAACGGGCGGTAACGGTTGATAACGTATCTAACGATCAACGGACAATTCAGTATACAAAAAGAACTATAGCGAACGACAATGGACGTGTAATGGATATGTAGCACACAGGAACTGGCGGTAACGGACGGTAATGGTCGGTAACGGACGGTAACGGACAGGAACTGATGGGTAGCAGACGTGAATGGACAGGAACTGACGGGTAACAGACAGGAACGGACAGTAACAGATAATAACCGCATACATCAGTCCAGTGCAATTCGTTACAAGTTTTTTTGTGCATGCTCAAGACTTGTAACGGATTGGGCCGGATATCAATGGATATCATCATATATCAATGGATATCAATGGATATGCAACGGACACAAAGCGGACCTTGCCGGATATCAATGGACTTTGTTCAGTTTCTTTCGGTTTCTTTCGGTTTCCCCAATCCGGCGAGGTGTTATGGGGCTGTCACATTACGACGCTTCTCACCAATGCGCGTCAACGTTTGTCTTTTTTGGCAGAACGTCGGGATACATCAGGAAGCATTACGCATGCATTAGGTACGCATTGGTATTCATTGATGGACGGCGAGGGTCGGCGAGGGTCAGGCAGTGTGCGTCAGGGAATCGGCGAAGTTTTGTGCTTGCACAAAACTTTGGACGACCGACAACGCGAGACAACGCGCGGATGCCAATATTATGGCGACATCAGGAGCACGTCGATATCGCTGGAATAACGTTATGCAAACGCTAGGCAGATGCCGCGCACACGTCAAAGTCGTTCCCACACATTGCGCCAAACTGTTGCTTTGATGTTTTACATCCTAGCTACATCTAAGGTCATATCAGGACGGCGCGCCAGACTTTTTTTTTTTTTTCTCACAACGTCGCCCGCACGCTACCAATACGTTGCGCTGACGCCGACAATTTTGGCGTTTCTCAATGATTAAAAGTGATTTTGCGCATTGGCGGCGCACCGGCGAGAAGCGTCATAATGTGACAGGGCCATGACAGAGCCTTAAGCGATGTCACTAATTGCAGTGAACCTGACGCTCGGATCCTGCTCACCGGTTCACTGCTGGGTCTAGTTCCAACCACCATTTATGAAAGCATTTTGACTGCAACTAATTCGGATAAAATTGATACTTTTCCCTTTTCACCCCGCCATTTGACCCCTTCCACCCCTTTCCCCCCATCCCCCCATTTCTTTATCCGTGAGATTCAGGTACACCATATTATGTGTCTTCCAGATGTTGCTTATGAATATGACAATGACTATTTTTAACGCCTTTATATATTGAATGCCTTTATATATAGGATATAATAGACTGCCTTGTAGAGTTGTAAACCACTGCCTTGTGGTACAGGTTCTCGACAGAACCGAAGCCTAAGGGAGCAAACCCTAAACAGAAAACCATGTCACTGTGGCAGCATTAAGGGCAGTTGATGTATGGAACTCCCAATAGCTCCCGACCAGCCACTGCAGGGACAAATAGTTTTGCGCCTGTCTTGACATGTTCTTGCCGGTGTGAAACCTCTATTTGCTCCCCGAGAGAGTGCCGCTGGTAACTTCCAAAAGCCAGCAGCACTTCAACACTTTTGCAGGCAGCTTTCATGAATTGTACCAACAGGAGAAACCTGAAGCTGAGAGACATTAAGACCGACTCATGGATGCAACTCTCACAGCAGAGAGCTAAATGGAGAGCGGCAGTCAAGTAATGAAAGCAGTCTTGATCGCATCACGACCGAGAGCATGATGATGATGATGAATAGACTATATCGTAACAGCAAGGAACGGCATGACAAGGTTGGTTGTTGGAGTTTTACGTCCTGGCAACCATCTAAGGTCATATCAGGATGGGTACCGACTCGTGACAGTTCACATTCATGGTGACTGTATAGTGCTGCCTGACTGTGAGATCAGGCTGTAATATAAGTTGACATTACACAGGCCACCAGCATCATGACCAGATATCCCACTCAGTCACATTATCCTGACACTGAGCCAACCAGTTCTTGGCCTATTCTAATAATGCCGAGCACCTGGCTAGGAAGCGATAAATATAAAAGTCATTGGTTTGACTCGACCAGGCTTCGAACCAGTCGGTTTGATTTCCACGATCTACCAAATAGGGGGACGGATGCTCAACTCATTCGGACATCCCGTCTGGTCTTTCCATGTAGTTGATTAATGTAATCAAACTATATTTCAAGCAAACTAGAGCAATCTATGCTTCAGCGTTTCAGTTTGTGCTGAACATTCTCAGACGGTCCTGTGTGCATGTAGGTCATAGAGTAAACTATTGCTGACCTAATCTAGGAAAAGTAATTCCAGCGTAGAAATTATATGAAGTGATAAGAATTACAAATTTGAGCCATTGCACACTATGGTTTGATTTAAATCTGTTGATTTTGTTTTAGTCATAATTTAGTGTTTCTTGTGTATGGTTTGTAACTGTTTGTAGATTGCAAACAGTCCAAATTCTAGCCTTTTTAATTTATTTTTATTTTTATTGAGGCTGTATTTATACTGTCCATAGCATATAAACCCGGGTACCCAAGCTTGTTTTCAATGCTGGCCAGTTGTAGTGTTGGTGTTATCTTACCACACAGTGGCTGCTGATAAGGTATTTGATTGCCTGCATTTCAGTAGCAGATAGATAATTGGTTGGTATGGTTAATAGCCTATGTTAGTTTTTTTTGATTTTCTTGGTATATATGTATTTATTTTTCTACTCTTATTACTAGACTAGCCTACTCCTATTTACATATCATAGGCTTGTATGTAGCTGTGTGGTGTGTTATCTGGCAACTATATACTTTCTGTTAGTCCATTTAAACATCATCTGTTTATTCTAGGTGACATTATCTTTTGAGGCTTTGCGAGAAAAGTTGATCTTTGGAATGGTATTTTCATCTTGAATCCCATCATAGAGTCTTATACTATCTACATATTCTGTGTAGTTTGGACAGAAATTGGGTGTGCATTACAAGTGATTAATTCTCTGTTATGGAGTGCTTGAATCTCGATTCATTTCTATTCGATATTGATGCTGCAAAATACCATTATTATTATCATCTGATATTGTCAGTTTAAAATATAAATATGAAGTATAGACTACGTACCACTTAAAACCACCCACACGCTCATATATCATTTACCTACCCCCTCCCTCCCACACAATCAACAAATCAACCAGCCAATCAATTAATCAATCAGTCAATTAGTCAATCAGTCAACAGTCAATCAGTCATGCAATCAAGCAATGAAACAATGAAACAATCAAACAATCAAACAATCAAACAATCCAATTAAGCATTTCTTAGATTGTTTTTGTGTGTGATACTCATGTGGTGTAAATTACTTACTGCCATATATGATATATTACGAAAGGCAGCGGCTCAGCGCTGATCAATTTTATTCCTATATATAAATTCACTTACCAAAATGAAAGAAGTTTGTCTTAAATTTGTATTAAAATTTTTTTTTTTTTAAATTCACGCCCCCGAACTCCCCCCCCCCCCCCACCGAAGTTAGCTGCAGCTGAAGTTGCTTCCGACAGACTCCGAGCAGCTCGCCCCCCACCGCCCCGCCCCTCGCCCCCGGCCTCCAGCGCCCCCACGCCGGAAGGCAGTCTACTACCGCAGGTGGCGTGACGTGTGGCACGTTGCGTGGCAACTGTTGATGTCTGCACAACGGTAGAACAACTCAGCCGCACCTAGCGACAGAAGGATGCTAAGCGAGTTCCATTTCCAACATGGAACCCGCACCCTGCCGCGCCACAGAACACGCCCCCTGCACATCAAGGGCAGTGCGTGTTTGATTCCACCCCAAATTCTGATGTATCGAGCGCTTCGCTGATCGACTAACTTCTCATCTTGGAGCAGCTCAACTTGTTCGCGGCGTGACTCCATCGTTCAATGCATTAAATACGCGATGGAGAAGTTTTGGACATGAACAAAAAAAGGAGAAGGTTGCGAAAAGCGAAAAGGAGCTCATGCACTGTGCGATACTGCAGCTATTAAAAGTCGGGCTGCCGTGAATATGGCCGTTGTTGTGGGTATGGTGGACACACTCCCTGACTCCCTGACTCACTGACTCATTGACTAACTGCCTCATTGACTCCCTGACTACCTGTGTCACTGACTACCTGTGTCTCTGATTCACTGACTCCCTGAGCCACTGACTCATTGACTCCCTGAGCCACTGACTCATTGACTCCCTGAGCCACTGACTCATTGACTCATTGAGCCACTGACTCATTGACTCATTGAGCCACTGACTCATTGACTCATTGAGCCACTGACTCATTGACTCATTGAGCCACTGACTCATTGACTCATTGAGCCATTGACTCATTGAGCCACTGACTCATTGCCTCAGTGAGCCACTGACTCATTGACTCATTGAGCCTCTGACTCATTGAGCCACTGACTCATTGACTCATTGAGCCACTGACTCATTGAGCCACTGACTCATTGACTCATTGACTCATTGACTCATTGACTCATTGACTCATTGACTCATTGACTCATTGACTCATTGAGCCATTGACTCATTGACTCATTGACTCATTGACTCATTGACTCATTGACTCATTGAGCCATTGAGCCATTGATGCATTGACTCATTGAGCCATTGACGCATTGACGCATTGACGCATTGACGCATTGACGCATTGACGCATTGACGCATTGACGCATTGACGCATTGACGCATTGACGCATTGACGCATTGACGCATTGACGCATTGACGCATTGACGCATTGACGCATTGACGCATTGACGCATTGACGCATTGACGCATTGACGCATTGACGCATTGACGCATTGACGCATTGACGCATTGACGCATTGACGCAGTGACGCAGTGACGCAGTGACGCAGTGACGCAGTGACGCAGTGACGCAGTGACGCAGTGACGCAGTGACGCAGTGACGCAGTGACGCAGTGACGCAGTGACGCAGTGACGCAGCGACGCAGCGACGCAGCGACGCAGCGACGCAGCGACGCAGCGACGCAGCGACGCAGCGACGCAGCGACGCAGCGACTCAGCGACTCAGCGACTCAGCGACTCAGCGACTCAGCGACTCAGCGACTCAGCGACTCAGCGACTCAGCGACTCAGCGACTCACCGACTCACCGACTCACCGACTCACCGACTCACCGACTCACCGACTCACCGACTCACCGACTCACCGACTCACCGACTCACCGACTCACCGACTCACCGACTCACTGACTCACTCACTCACTGACTCACTAAATCGCTGATGTACTGGCAATCTCATTGACTGACTCACCGATTCACTCACAAACTCACTGACTCACATTCCTTAGCTGACTGACTAACTGACTCATTGACTCACTGACTCCTTACTAAATCATTGACTTACTGACTCGTTGACAGACCCACTGATTAATTGAATCAGACTCAGAACTGACTCATTGACTCACTGACTAACTCATGGACTCACTGACTGACTCACCACCAAACCGACTCACTGACTGACTCAGTCACCGACTAACATATTGACTGACTGACTCAGTCCAACAAAGAGACCAACTTATTGACCTACCGACTCATTAACCAGCTCACGCGCAAAACCCAGTGTAAACGCCGATCCAAAAATTCACATAAACATTGGAATCAAGCCTTCAAAGATCTTTTTTCTTCACATTCCTACGCTTTTGTTCATTGCTCCATAATCATGTCATCACCGAAAAAAGGGGAATTGGTGGGAATTAATATTATTTTCAGGTAAAAAATCTTTTATTTTAATCCAAAATTTGGATTGCCGTTTACGTTGCTTTGCGCCTGAACTCTTCATATATATACATATACATTTACATTTACATATATACATGTACATGTACATATGTATATAGATGCATATACCATTGTTATGATCTGTAAAGAGGCAGCAGTGGGATTTGGATGATCCGTTAAGGCCCAGTCAGACCTTACCGGACTATGTACCGGACTCCACCGGACAAAGAATTGTCTAGTCCGTTGGTGTCCAGTGTCAAAATGTACTGAAATGTACCGGATGAAACGAATGCTAAATGGATAAGGAACATACATTAACAAATAGTCACCGGACGATAACCGGACGAAAACTGAATGTCAAACGGACATAACGGATTGTTCACGGACACACAGAAAACATATACTGACTGAATTCCTTTTCTTCTTTTTTTTTAAAACAAAAAAAAACCCACCATCAACGGACTTGGCAGGACGTAAACTGGAGACGTAACGGATGGGTACCGGACATGAAACAGACAAAACGGACTAAAGAGAATTAAACCGGGTACCAACTGTACACATCAGTCCGGTGGTGTTTGGTACAAGTTTTGTGCATGTTCAAAACTTGTACCGGACACCACCGGAGTTAGAGTGGACATGCCGGATGGGTACCATATATAAACCGTACATTGCCGTATTTCACCGGACAGTGTCTGGTTTCAGTCCATTCCCTCAATCCGGTGAGGTCTGACTGGGGCTTTACTGTCTTAGTTCGATTATTTGATTTGACGCTGGGGAGTAGGCTTCCAAGACGAGCTGAGAACCGTCTCCCTCTCGCACGCGTACTGCATAAACAAGTCCCCCAGGGCTCCCTAGTGTGTGGATAGAGGAGCTGTGCATACCATTTACATCACCTTAAAGTACACATAATCCGTTGAATGTATAACATTTACTAAACCAAGCCACTCACCTAGATTTGAACCATGTATCTAACTTAGACACTGCTGCCCTTATTAATATTAGGCATTTTTTTGCTGCATCAAAGGGGATACTAATGGGGCTGTCACACTACGACATTGGCCTTAGCTTATGCCGACTTATGCAATTTTCGACCAACACGTAGGGATACGGCATCAAATGTTACATATACGTTCGGCATACATCGAGTACGCTCGGGATACGGCGTCATAGGTCGGCATAGGTCAAGCCGCTAAAAAATGTTTGTGCATGTTAAAAATGTTCAATGTACGTCGCCATATAGCTCATACGTTTCTCATACGCTCGGCATACGCTCGGTGTATGGTGGCGTACATTATGCACACATTAGTGGTAGGTTGGGATAGGTTGCAACACATTAGCCATACGTTCAGCCTGTTGGGAACATGCAGTCCGCGTACAACCAACGGACGCATAACGTACTCCTAAGTACTTCGAACGTATCCCTGCCGTATCTCCAGAGTACTTAACATATATGCCATACTTCTAGAGATGAAGTAACGTAGTAATGTTGGTCAGCGTACCATGAGCATAAGCGAACGTTTTGCAAACGTTTTGCAAACGTTTTGCAATAGGTCAGAGATACATTCTGCATACGTTATGTACATTGTGTGTAGGTTGTTTGTATACCCCATTTTTATCCCCCGCCCCTGCAAAGTTCAATGAATGCTGACATACTGGCAAATTATCGTACATTGGGCATGCGCTGACACCATTCGTCGTAGTGGGGCAGGCCCTTTAGATAGCGTAATAAGCTGTGTTTACACAGGCAAATTTAAAACGATCTAGACAAATCGATTTATATGAAGCGATGTAGTGGCGTGTTTACACGGACCGAGTTTGAAAGTGTGTCGGCGCCGGGAACCAGCAGCCTTAGTGGTGAGCCTGTAGCCGGCGAGTACTGCTATTTGTTTAGTCGCCACCCGGGAACCAGCTGAATCACTTCACATAAACCACCTCGCGACCCGGTATACATGAAGCGTTTCATATGAATCGATTCAGCCCTAAAACGCCACAGCGTTGCGTTTACACGGCAAATGTGAATCGATCTAGGCAAGTCATTTTATATGAGGTGTTTTAAATCGCCCGTGTAAACAGGGCTATAGAGCCTGAAACCTCTGGTGTCAGAATGTTGACTTGCTTGGCAAAATTACTTTTGCATGTTCACACTTCAAATATCTCAAAAGTTAGCCATTTAAGATAAAAGTTCCTTGAAACTAAAGTGAAGTAGGCTATAATGATCAATATAATCGATTTATCTAAGAAAATAACAGAAAGTAAAAACCATCGGACAATCCAACCATAAAGTTTCACAATGCAGTAGAAACATAATATTTTCAAAACTAAATTTGTCCTAGATTTGATCTTCTATATTTAATTTAGATTCTTGCGCACCTATTGATAACACAAATATCCAAGACCTTTTTTCTTACATGACGTGGTGGCTGAATCGGTAGAGCACAGGCCTCCCGTGCAGAAGGTCGGGAGTTCAATTTCCGGTCGAGTCAAACCAATGACTTTGGTAGGAGAGGACAAGACTGGTTGGCTTGGTGTCAAGATAATGGTACTGAGTGGGATATCAGGTCATGGTACTGCCGGCCTAGTTTCACTATAAAGTCGCCATGAGTGCGCACTGTTTCAAGTGAGTACCCGTCCTGATATGACCTTAGATGTTGCCAGGATGTAAAACTTCAACAACCAACCAAAAAACCTTTTTCTCTCACTGAACACGTTGCATACTTATAATATCATTAGTTCTTCCACTAACATCAGAGGGCGGGTTGGTTGTGGAAATCGTCTATTTCCAATAGACTACATCACGGTTCCAGCGGCGCGGTGCATTGTGGGATGCGTCAGAGCAAAACAAACCAGCGAGAAGCACATGGCACATGCTAATACACTGGGTGCAGCTATGAAATGTGCTAGTTTCAGTTCATCTCAGCTCTTGTTTAAAACATAGAATACCAACTAAAAAATATGTATATAATATATTAAGATATTAATCTTTTATCCAGCATTGCATTTACATCAATATAATCAGCACATCTTATGCCATGTGCATTTAGATTTAGACAGATCTAGGCACTCAGACTAGTGTTAGAGCCATAGCCAGAGTCAGTTTTATTTATTTTATTCATGTTTTTATTTCTATTCTATAGTTAATGACATATGTAGAAATAGAAAATGAGTAGGGTTAATCAGATATTGGTTATATATTTCTTTGAAACAAGTTTTTGTTGACAAATTTAACATTTTAATATTTAGAACAAGAATTACTTCTGACTAATCAATGGTGATGTAAACATCAGCCTGTAAAGTGACTGAAATCGTATGTTTCTTAATTCAAAATGCTTAATTATGGAGAGTTGTATCTCAAATATATTCATTATATTATTATATTGCATCCTTCCATCCATGTTTGTGTCAAATTGTTATCTATTTCTATTTATTTTGAATAAAATGCCAGTTTTGCCCTACACGTATCGGCAAATTCAATGGCTTTGCTTTGCTCCCGGCACCGTTTTCAGCGCATGTGCAGTCGGAACCGTGATGTATTCTATTGCTGATGCAGTCGGCTGGTGTGCGTCGGGCGATACAGTCGTGTAGTGTTTGCGCCCCCCCCCCCCCCCCCCCCCCCCACCCCACCCCCCCCCCCCCCCCCATCCACCACCCCACCCCACCCCCACCGACCCACCCCCCCCCCCCCCTGACACATTGAGACCCATGCAATATGTGCATTATGGCGGCAGACATCTCACGCTGATGTTCGACACTTTGCCGGGTGCACTCCATTCAGTTTAGTGCCGAATCCATGTTCACAATCTTAGCATCCCCCCCCCCCCTCCCTCATCCCCCGCCCTCTCCCTTAGTGGTACGTTACCCTGCTTGCTACTCCATCATGAGTACACAAACACCCCTGGCGGTGAAAGCCAACTTAAAGTTGCATAGTCCAATGCGTTTGAGTTTCTGCATATTTGATAAATACATTGGGTTGGCCATTCTAATCTACCATACTTTGACTTCAAGGAACTGTTTTTATTATTATAAATGGCTGACTTTAGAAATATTTGAAATGGAAACCTGCTAAATAACAATTTGGAATGCACATTGAAATTCCGGTATTATCGCCCAGAAGGTCATGTGCTTCACTTTAAGTGGCTGTCACACATCACCGGATTGAGCAACGGACTGAATTGTCTAGCCCGGTGGTGTTTCGGCGTGATAAGTATCAAAATGTATTAAAATGTGTCAAAATGTTGCAATATTGGGACAAGGGGGCTGGAGGAACGGACATGAAATGGATATGAAACAGACATGAAACTGACATGAAACGGACATGAAACGGACATGAACGGATAACCAATGGACTGTAAGTGGACTAAACGGACTCAAACCGGACAAGAACCATCGGATTGAAGTCGACATCCTTTCCAAGTTTTGTGCATGTTCAAAACTTGTACCGGATCGGGCCAGATATCAAGGGATATCAACATATATGCAATGGATATGTAATGGACCCAAACCAGACTTTGCTGGATATCAACAGACTTTGTTCGGTTTCTTTCCGTTTCCCCAATCTGGTGATGTGTGACAGACGCTTTAGGCCATGATATTTGCCAGTGTATCTATAGTATTCGCAGGTATTGGAACACACACACACTAGTTCGCCCACAGCACTGTTTCTGTGATAATGCTGCTAGACAACCCTATTGGACAAGAGTTGGAAGGCTGGGTTACAGAAATAACTACATGGATTTGCAATGTATGGTGCCAAATTTATTGTTCAACCACCCATCTCTGACCATAGCCTGCTACTTGTGCAGGAATAAATTGATGAAGTCATACAAAGTAATATATCTTAATGGTGCTGTCACATTACGACACTTCTTGCTGGCGCACAGCCAATGCGCAAAATCACTTTTAATCGTCGAGAGACGTCAAACTTTTCGGCGTCAGCGCAACGTATTGGTAGCGGGCGGCCGATGTTGTGGTAAAAGTTTGGTGCGCCATCCTGATATGATCTTAGATGTTGCTAGGATGTAAAACAACAAAAAGCATCAGTTTGCCGCAATGTGTGGGAACGACCCTAGCGTTTGCATAACATTATTCCAGCGACTCTAACGTAACTCGACACACGCCGCCGACCATCGCCGTCCATCAACGAATACCAATGCGCGCCTAACTTGCGCGTAACGCTTCCTGACGTATCCCGACGTTGCGTAAAAAGATCACGTACGTTGATGCGCGTTGGCTAGAAGCGTCATAATGTGACAGCACCATAAAAGTCAAATCAAGAGCATTCAATGACTGTCATCCAAATTCCTCAATGCTATGCTAATATAGATAAATATTGCATGCTGGAACCAACAACTCCATACCTTGTTTATAGTTGATTCCTACTAAATTAAGTTTTGCTTGGATTTGGACCTGGTTTTCTTTCTACCCCTACTCTGGGTAGGGGTAGATTATTATCTAGATCACCCAATCAATGTCTCTCCCCTTGTCGCTTCCTAGCCTGGCGCTCGGCATTAACAGGATAGAGCAAGGGCTGGTTAAAGCTGCATAGTCCGATCAAGCATCAAATTTTCAAAAACAAAACAATTATCTAGAATTGATTCTACATATCTAATTTAGATACTGGTTCACTTATTAAGCATTTGTTGCCACATAGAAGGGAATACCAAGCCAATTCAATAAAACCTGTTACTGCAGAAGCCTATGGAGTCAGAGTTTTGGTATGCCTGCCAAAACTAATCTTACATGTTTGCACTTCAAATATCTCAGAAGTTAGCCATTTAAAATAAAAGTTACTTCAGACTAAAGTACGGTAGATTATAACGATCAATTTAGTATATTTATCTCACAAAAATGACAGAAACTAAAAACCATCGGACTATGCAACTTTAACTCAGTGTCAGGATAATGTGACTGAGTGGGATATTGAGTCATTGTGCTGGTGGCCTGATTTCCCCGTAGAGCAGCACAATAAAGTCACCATGAGTGTGCACTATCACAAATCTGTATCCATCATGATATGACCTTAGATGTTGCCTGGACATAAAATTCCAACAACCAACCAACCAATCATCTAATCTGTTGATTGAAACAAGCATACATGTGATTCATTACGGAAAATAGCTGGTCAGTTCACAATTGTCAAACTGACTCCTTTACCAATTACTATTAAACTTGCATAGTCCGATGTGTTTTTGAATTTCTGTATTTTTTCTGAGATAAATATATTAAATCAATCAATAGTATCTACTTTACATTAGTTCAAAGTTACTTTTATTTTAAATGGTAAACTTTTGAGATATTTTAAGTGCAAACATGGAAAATTAGTTTTGGCAAGCTTGCCAAAACTCTGACACCATAGACTTCTGCAGTAACAGGTTCTGTTAAATTAACTCAGTATTGCCTTCTATGCAGAAACAAATGCTTAATAAGTGCATCAGTATCTAAGTTAGATATCTAAAATCAAATCTAGATAATTGGTTTGGTTTTGAAAATTTTATATTTCATCGGACTATGCAGCTTTAATATAGATTTCCAACTGCTTTGAATTGGAATATATCTCATGGTTACCGTTTTATGAGGGTCTTTATCCACTCATTATTCAGCCCATAACTGCGTCATGGAATATATTAATCACGATTTTCTCTATAGCAGAATCGTTGTGTCGTGTTCTTTTCCCCATAACTGGTTACTATATAATCTATGTGTGCATAAATAAATGTGACACCCTTTATACAGTTAAGCTGGTTCTTCAACTGTTGCACTAATAACGCCATTTGTGTCCCTCTGGATCATAGTCCTGACTCATGTAACGGTCTTATTGTGTCAGTTTTAAACTTTATATTTCTCAACACGCCCATTTGTCTGCCAGAAAACGTGCCTCAACTCAACTGTGTCGTTAAGAATCAGCAATGAATAAATATTTATATGTATATATATATGTATTTATATCGTATTTATAAGAATCAGAAATCAACACATATTTAGATATATTTACATATAGTTATGCATATTTATGTACAGTTATGTATATTTATATCTATTTATATATATTTATATCTATTTATATATATTTATATATATTTATATATATTTATATATATTTATATATATTTATATATATTTATATATATTTATAAATATTTTTATATATTTATATCTATTTATATGTATTCATATATATTAGTATATCTTTGTTTACATTTATATATATATATATATATATATATGTCTTTATGTATATTTATATATATATTTATAATTAAGTATATATTCTTATTATATATCTATGTATATCTAGGTATATTTAAATATCTATATATATATCTATATTAATTGTTGGTAAAGGGGCTTGTTGGTAAAGGGGCTATCACATTATAGATTTATGTATATATATATATAGATTTATAAATATTTATATATATATATATATTATTATATGTTTATGCATATATGACATGAATGGCTATCTGAGAATACGATGAGATGTCCTATCTTTTCCGATGCAGGCTTATAGGGTATCAGATCAGTATTAGATAAGTAATATTGTTCAAAAATAATTCTCTAGAGACTGGTTTATCCAAGGGTATTGAGTCACATTCGCAGGTGGCGCCACCGTGTCAGTTACAACAACCAGTCCAAGTACATAGTGTTACACAAACTCTAGCAAAGACCCCATTCAATATCTAGCAGTGAGAACATAGTGCAGATAGTCGGTTTGATCTTTATATTTATATAATGCATTACATATCACCTATATATTACTGTAACAGTACGAGTTCCGTACTAAACCACCACAATATCATCTGAAGTATAAACTTAGATCTTTCTAGGCAATCTCCATACTTGTCTGTAATGACTGTGAAAACCTTTCCCATTTTCTATCTAGTAGGTCACGTGATTTGAAGGTACACGCACCAGGGAGTTAAGATCTGTCTCAATTAACAAAGTTAATTGAATCAGTGTAAGTTGTACAGGTGAGGGATGATACCAGAGTAGAGCTTGTATGGAACCATGTTGACATGGTTGGTACCATGGTAATTACCCTACATACTATATATATGTGAGTATATATATATAGATATATTTACATATATTTATGTATATTTATGTATATTTATGTATATTTATGTATATTTATATATATTTATTATACATATATATATATACAGTAAAACCTCACAAACCGACCACCTCCACAGATCGACCACTCCCCTATATCGATCACTTTATATGGGTCCCAAACGATCGCCCATACCATACCATTGTAATGATTTTTTTTTAACTCCCTAAATCCACTACCTCCCTAAATGGACCATTTAAAGTTGGTCCCATGGTCGGTCAATTTAGAGAGGTTTTTCTGTATATATATATATATATATATGCATATGACAATATACAAGTACATAATTCTCATCGACGTACTACATGTCTATTTAGGTCATATAGCTTATATCCCATTTCTGACGCAATAAATGGTTCCCCTGCGGCCCAGTATATATGTGTATATATATTATAGCCATTTATCTTGATATATTGTCATGTAATGACTATCGCTAATGGACACCAATGGATCTGTATGAACATGTCTGTCTGGCAATATTGATTCTTGGTTTCTTTTTTATGTCGCACATTTTATTTCTCTAAGCAATATATTGTCAGTGACAAATGCTGATCTTCCGGCATTCAGGACAGAATCTGATGTTTGTCTTGAAGTATATATATGTTTTCACTAAGTGGAGAAATTATCGTCATTCCACCAAGCGCTTGTATGAGTGTGATGAGTCTGTGAGTGAGAAACTGAGTGTACCTGTGAGTGCATGTCAGTGGTGTTTGTGATGATATGCCTCTATCTGTCTGTGCCTGTGCCTGTATAAGGCTGTGCCTGTGTCTGTGTGAAGCTGTGCCTGTGTCTGTCTGAGGCTGTGTCTGTGTCTGTGTGAGGATGTGCCTGTGTCTGTGTGAGACTGTGCCTGTGTCTGTGGCTGTGTCTGTTTGAGGCTGGTTCTGTGTCTTTGTGAGGCTGTGTCTGTGTCTGTGTGAGACTGTGCCCGTGTCTGTTTGAGACTGTGCCTGTGTCTGTGTGAGACTGTGCCTGTGCCTGTGCCTGTTTGAGGCTGTGTCTGTGTCTGTGTCTGTGTCTGTGTGAGGCTATCCCTCTGTCTGTGTGAGACTGTGCCTGTGTCTGTGTGAGGCTGTGCCTATGTCTGTGTGAGGCTATGCATGTGTCTGTGTGAGACTGTGCCTGTGTCTGTGTGAGGCTGTGTCTGTCTGAGGCTGTGTCTGTGTCTATGGAAGGCTATGCCCGTGTCTGTGTGAAGCTGTGTCTGTGTCTGTATGTGTCTGCATCAGTGTCTGTGTGAGGATGTGCCTGCGTCTGTGTGAGGCTGGGCCTGTGTCTGTTGGACTATGTCCCTGTGTCTGTGTGAGGCAGTGCCTGTGTCTGTTGGACTCTGTCCCTGTGTCTATGTGAGGCAGTGCCCATGTCTGTGTAACACCGTGCCTGTGTCTGTGTGAGACTGTGCCTGTGCCTGTCTGAGGCTGTGCCTGTGTCTGTTGTACTCTGTGCCTGTGTCTGTGTGAGGCAGTGCCTGTGTCTGTGTGAGGCTGTGCCTGTGTCTGTGTGAGACTGTGCGTGTGCTTGTCTGATACTGTGCCTGTGTCTGTTTGAGGCTGTGCCTGTGTCTGTGTCAGACTGTGTCTGTTTGAAGCTGTTTTTGTCTGTGTCTGTTTGACTTTGTGCCTGTGCGTTCACCAAGTGTGAGGGTGGTAGAGGGTTTGTTGGTAAAGGGGCTGTCACATTATGACGCATCGCGCAAACGTATGCCAAAGTATGTGATTTTTTACCGCTACATCAGGACACGTCATAATGCATTATGCGTTTGTCATGCGTACGTCAATGTATGTTGATGTACTTCGATGTAGGTCGATGTAGGTCGATATACTTCAATGTACGTTGATGCTCGTCGAAAGTTTTGTGCATGCACAAAACTGTTGACCTTCGACAATGTATGGGTGTTACATCGGCCGTACGTTATGTATACGTTAGGCATACATACAATGTACATTGTTCACTACGTTGCACTACGTTGCACTACGTTGACCTATGTTAAAGGCAGTGGAAACATACAGTCTGCATACTGACAATGTATGGATAACATACTTCTAACATACATCTAACATACGTCTAACATATGTTTGGCATTTCTCCACTGTGTCTTGATGTATGTAATGCATGATGCATAGTTCTTGGGATCGAATAACGTATATAACATTCACCGGCATTCTGCGAACGCATCATGAGCGTAATTCGACCGTTTATTGCTGGTAGGCACATTAGCCATACCTTGGCCATACCTTGGCCATACGCTATGTATGTAGTATGCATACGTCCAACTTCCCCCCCCCCCCCCCCCCCACCCACCCCCCACCCACCCCACACTGAAAAGTTTGACGCATTTTGACGTAAAAGAGTGATTTTACGCATTGGCCACGTGCTTGCGAGATGCGTCATAATCTGACAGGGCCTTAAGAAGACAGGCTCATGGGAACACCCAGACAATAACCACCTGGCAGCACCCCGCCCAATGCTCAGGTGGTGTTCGATTGATGTGTGTGTGAAACTCCGGCGTGCGCCGCAGGACGTGCCAGCCACACCGTCATCTCCATCCTCCCTCCCGTACCACTGATGTGGTTAGTAACTAATACAGTAATAGAAAATCAACACTTACCCACCTTAATATTGCATACTCCCATGAAAGCATACTATTTTCAAGGACAAATCAACTCACCTAATTTGATCCAATATACATTAAACTTAAGTATTCATCAATCATTTTACTGCCACATACATGTATAACCAATTTTAAAGTTGCTTAGTTTGGTGGTTTTGATTTTCTGCCATTTTTTTAGGTTTCAATATTAGGTTGATCATAATTATCTAAATTACTTTAGTTTGAAGTAACTTGTATTTGAAGTGGTTAACGTTGGAGATAGTTGAAGTGCAAAGACGCCAAATTAATGTTGACGGCCACATTTGAATTCTGACACCAAGGCTTCAGTAGTAACAGGTTCTCTCGTTTGCATCATTTTGACATGCACGCCCCCAAAAATATTGTTGATATCTTTACTTCAAATAGCTCCAAAGTTAACAATTTAAAATAAAAAGTCACTTCAACCCAGATTAAATCAGATTATAATTATTAATATAATATCTTTAAGCCCCAGTCACACTTACCCGGACGAGCCCCGGATTTTGACTCGGACCACCCCCAGACCAGCCGCCCGGACTGTCCCAGACCGCCCCGGATAAAATGGCTGTTTTCGTCGTTTTTTGCCTCGCAGTCACATCTACCCCGTCGGTGCGATCCTGGGGTGGTCCGGGGGTGGTCCGGGTAATCCAGGGGTGAACCAGGGCCTGTCCGGGCTGTCATGGGGTGGTCGGGGGCCTGTCCGGGCTGTCCGGGGGTGGTCCGGGGCAGTTTCGCTACTACTACTACTACCATGCCGGATCGAACCCGGATGCCCCAGACCTCCCCGGATGTTTTAAACATTTTAAGACATCCGGGGCAGACCCCGGACCAGCCACGGATCACCCCGGATGACGCCGGATGACCCGGATCACCACGGACGAGCCACGCACGAGCCACGGATCACCCCGGATTGCCACAGACCATCCCAGATGACGGTCCGGGGCTCATCCGGCCTCTGATCCGGGTAGGTGTGACTGGGGCTTTATCTAAAAAAAATCAATGTTCAAAGCTATCTCAGTATTACTATTAGATAACTTTAACTAGGATATATGTAAACTCTTAGTGAGCAGTAAATATATGTAAAATCTTAAGGGGCTGTCACATTAGGGCTTTTAGTGGGAGCGTATGGTGGCGTCATATATGTTGGCATACGCTGCCATACGCTATGCATACGCTATGCATACGCCATATACGCTCGTCATACGCCGATCCTCCAACAAGCCTGTTTCCTTGCTCAAAATTTTCAGCGTATGGCAGCATATGGATCATACGCTGCTCATGCGCTAGGGGTACGGTATGCGTATGCCGACATAGGTTACCTATATGTTAGGGTACGTCGGCATAGGTTGGGGGTACGCTGGACTGACACCCGCCGGGTGTCTCTGGCGTACCCCCAACGTTGTCTAAAAGTGGTGTCACACTGCGGCGTATGGCATTAGTGTATCGATTTGCGACCCATACGCCATCATACGCCGTCATATGCTATGCATATGCTACGCATACGCTATGCATATGCCGTCATACGCTGGCATACGCCTTCATATGCCCTCATACGCCCTCATACGCCCGTCCGTCCAAAATGTTTTTGAGCATGCTCAAAAACTTTCGGCGTATGGCGGCGTATGGCTCATACACTGCTCATACGCTCGACGTACGCTATGCATACACCGACATAGGTTACGCATAGGTTGGGCGTATGCTGAACTTGTCAATCACAACCGTCAAACCTCATCACAGTACGCCGCGCATAGGTCAGGATACGCCTTGAAAATGCCGCCATAGGCTAGGGGTAGGTTAGGCATAAGTTAGGCATAGGTTAGGCATAGGCTGGGCATACGCTTCAGATGCCGCTGGGACCTCGTGCGTAGCGTATGACGGTGTATGACGGCATATGACGGTGTATGGGTCGAAAACTGCATACGCCGGCATACGATAACGCCATACGCCATAATGTGACAGGGCCTTTAGTGAGCAGTATAGGTGTTTGGCTTTGTCCCCCCGCCCCCCACCCACCACATCCACCACACCCATCAACGCCCCCTAACCCACCCAGTTCCCTCTTGAACTTGAACAGTCAATCTCTGGTATATCCTAGATTTATCAGTATGAGGACCTTACACCACCTGCACAGTCTCCCAGCTGACACCGCGCTGTGACTAAAGTGAGCCACACACACACTCTGCGATTGCCATCAGACGCACGACGCGTCGGGTCGTGACTGTGCGCAACAGACGGCAGACGACGCAAACCAGGTCTCAGATAATAAAGTAGGTTGATCATTATAATCTACATTACTTTTGTTTGAAGTAATTTTTATATTAGTGTTGCATAGTCCGATGATTTTGAGTTTCTGAAAAAATATTGTTATACAAATATTGTTATAATCCACCTCACTTTACTTTAAGGCCCAGTCACACCTTACCGGACTGGGGAACCGGATGAGAACTGGACGCTCTCCGGTCCTGTACGGCGATGTCCGGGACATGTCCGGTACCCATCCGGCGGTGTCCGGTAGTGTCTGGCGGTGTCCAGTACAAGTTTTGAACATGCACAAAACTTCTACTGGGCACGCCAGACTGAGGTGTCCGGTTGGTGTCCGGTTTATCCGGTACATGTCCGGTACCCATCCGATACCCATCCATACATGTCTGGTAGCCATCCGTTGGTGTCCGGTTTGTCCATTTTGTCCGGTACATGTGCGGTACCGATCCATTACGTGTGTGGTTCTCATCCGGTTCCCATCCGGTTCTCATCCGGTACATGTACGGTACATGTACGGTGCTTATCCGGTTGTCCGGAGGCAATTGACCCAATTGCACTCCATTTTGATACATTTAGATACATTTTGTGTACCGTAGAGCACCGGACTAGACAATTCTTTGTCCGGTGATGTCCGGTACTCAGTCCGGTAAGATGTGACAGGTGCATTAAAGTCATCACTTTACTTTAAAGTGACTTTTATTTTAAATGACTAACTTTTGAGATATTTGAAGTGCAAGCATGCACAAATAATTTTGGAAAGCACAGCAAAACTCTGACACCATAGGCTTCAGCGGAAACAGGCTCTATTAAATTAACTTAGTAGTCTCTTCCATGTAGCAAATATCAAATTTTCAAAACCAAACCAATTATCTAGATTTTATTTGACATATCTAACTTAGATACTGATGCACTTATTAAGCATTTGTTTCTGCATAGAAGGCAATACTGAGTCAATTTAACAGAACCCGTTTACTGCAGAAGTCTATGATGTCAGAGTTTTGGCAAGCATGCCAAAACTAATTTTCCATGTTTGCACTCAAAATATCTCAAAGGTTTACCATTTAAAGTAAAAGTAACTTTGAACTAATGTAAAGTAGATTCTAGTGATCGATCTAATCTATTTATCTAAAAAAAACACAACAGAAATTCAACACCATCGGACTATGAAACTTTAATAAGTGCACCAGTATCCAAGATAGATATGTATAATCAAAATTAGATAAGCTTTTTAAGATATGAATTTTGATATTTTCATCAGACTATGCAGCTTTAAATGGCTAACTTTGGAGAAATTTGGATCATGTATGTACATGTTGGCTGGTATGTACAAACTCCAGATTTACTTCAGCAGCAACATGTTTTAATATATTAACTTTATATTCCCTTCCATGCATAAACAGATGCTTAATAAATGCGCTGTGGTTATGCTGGATTTGTTGGATTAAATCTAGAAAATTGTGTTGGATTTCGAAAATTTGATGCTTTCATCGGATTACAAAGCTTTAAATAAGTACACACGTATAAAACCTGTTGATACTCATACTATTGTAAAATATTCTGATTTACGGCATTGGGGGGAATGCAAATTACTGATCGGGTATACGTGACCAGGCGCATGTACGTGTATATATATATGTAGGTGCTGGTGGTGCCTGAGTGAGATGTAAATAGATATCGTGGTGCTGGCAGGGCTGTGTGTAAGGGGCACTCAGAGCCTACCCCGTCCCCCCTCTGCTAGGTAGGATCGCCACACTCAGGTTCAGGCAGGTGGTGGCCAGGGGAGCCACACAGCTTGGTGGTGGTGGCCAGACCACTGGTAGCCATGGAGACCAGGAATGCTGGGTCCCTATTGGCAGAGCCAAGAATGCTTGTTTCCCATTGGAGGAAAGGGGTTGGGTGATACTCTGCATGAACTCATGTAACCAAATAAATAATAAACCAGAGGGCTTGACTCTCTCTCTTCTTTCACACTTTATACTCTTCCTTTCTCTTTGTCTGTATTGATTTCACTATGGCCTGCCTACACAACCACAGATTCGAGCTTTAGCGATTCTACAAAACAGGAGACCTAGTCTTTACACTATGATAGACAATGAAAACCCACCTCGAAAGAGCACAACAATTATATATGATTAAATATGCAATTTGGTGCTGATAACCTGGTCTCCCAGTTGGGAGGCACTTAGATAAAGGATTCACCCAGCACTCGCAGTACACCGGTGAATACCAACCCTATATAAAAACGGTCGAAAAAGCAGGTTCATGAAATGAGAGCCTAATTTCACAATCTAAGAAGCAACATTTATTCTTTGTAAATGTCTTCATATTTACCCGCTATCTTTGAGTTGAAAAATATAATAAATTAGCTAGTTTAATACAATATAAAATTGAAATCGACGCTGTTCTATGGCCGCCATCTTGGATTTTTGCATTCTCTCCTATTTCACAAAATCTGTGCCAATATATGTAGCCATTTGATCATGGAACCACAGTTTCTACTTCATGTTCCATACTAAAGCTATTTTCGCCCATATTTACACTATGTTGTCGTTCACCCGTGTACAACAAGTACCAGGTGAATCTTTTATCTTGGCAGCACTATGAAGTCGCCATGAGTGTGCACTGTCACAAATCGATACCCATCCTGATATGAACCTAGATGTTGCCAGGACATACAACTCCAACAATCAATCAATCAATCTTCCTGCCTGTACAACCAAGATCAATCTCTACAGGTCTGGAAGTGAGTCAGCAGCAGTCTTCAGTCGTGGATGTCTCAATAGGATTTCTCCTGTGGGGCAATCTAGGATCGCATTGTGTGGCGTGGTCTTCAGAAGGGAACTCGAGCAGTTGTTGAAACCCCGGGCAGTGTGAGCGGCAGTATATCACAGAAGAGAGCATGAAGGGATTTGATCGGTTGGTTGTTGGAGTTTTGCATCCTGGCAACATCTAAGTTCATATTAGGACGGGTGCCGACTTGTGACAGTGCACACTCATGGTGACTGTATAGTGCTGCCCCACTGGGAGACCATGCTGCCAACACCATGACCTGACATCCCACCGAGTCACATTATCCTGACACCGAGCCAACCAATCCTTGCCCTATCCTATTAATGCCAAGCGCCAACATAGGAAGCGACAAATATCAATTTAGTAAGTCATCGGTTTGACTGGACGGGAATTGAACTCCCGATCTCCCGCGCGGGAAGCCTGCGCTCTACCGAATCGGCTACCACGTGAGGTAGGCAGGAATTGAAGTGGTGGTGGGTGGCGTGTGTGCATATGTGTGTGTGTGGTGGGGGTGTGAGTGACACTGATATGGACTATGTCAGTCAGACTGACAGTGGCACCGGTCTGAATCCTGAGGAGGTGCCGGTGTGGCGTGCTCAGCCGCGTCCCGTGCTCAGCCGTGTACCTATACTCAAACTCAAGGCATTGTCAATGGTCGTAAGTCACTAACCTTATAAATTTAATATAATGTTTTTGGTAAAGATGTTTTCTATATGTGTACCAAGCGATTTGTTTGTAGGTGGTGTGGTTTTAGAGATATTTCACTTTTCCTGGATTTTCTGTATGAAGATTGCTCACCACCATTGACAATGTCTTGAGTTTGACGGTACGCGCAGTGCAAAACATTAGTTTAATCAAAATTAATAGAAATCAAGAACCCTAACCTTATAAATTTAATATAATCTTTTTGGTGAAGATGTTTTCTATATGTGTACCAAGCGATTTGTTTCTAGGTGGTGTGGTTTTAGAGATATTTCAGTTGTTCTGTATTTTCTGTATGAAAATTACTCACGACCATTGACAATGCCTTGAGTTTGAGCATAGGTACACGGCTGAGCACGGGACACGGCTGAGCACGCCACACCGGGAAGAAGCTGCACAGCCCCGGGGGATGCTCACCGATGAGGCGGGCGATAATAAAGGGATGAGTCATAGGCCACAATGGATGCAGAAAGAGGTTAGATTATGCACACATGTAGATACAAGCTTCACCCCTATCCACAGTAGGAGGTGAATGACAACCTGACATTCATCTGAGCAAAAACTGCATTGGTATGAATGCACTGTAAACAAGCTGTGGAGGTCCTTCTTTCATCGCTCATCATTAATTTATATTGGGATACAGTGGAGGACAGCTAAGAGAATGAAAAATAAATCTCACAAAATGGCAGCAACTGAATGCTCTCGATTTGATCCACAAAAATATTAATATATATGATTTCATCAATTGTTCACCCCAATAGTAGTGGGCTATGGTAGATGAGTATTTGAATAATAGATTTAGCACATTAGATAGTAAAGTCATGTGGTTATTTGACTAACTAAGGCTTGCAACCTTTTTTTCAACGGGTTGTTTAGCAGCCCTGTGCATGATGCACGACTTTGGGAGTAACTAATGCATCAGGTGTCCATTGTGTCAGAGTTCATCATCGTTATATGTCCAGATGAGATGGCCAAATAAGTCCCATTTTCGTAGATCGTGGGACTCAAACCCACAAGTTCGAACCCTGGTCGAGTCAATCCAATGACTTAAAAATTGATACTTGTTGCTTCCTAGCCAGGCATTCGGCATTATTAGGATAGGGCAAGGAGTCATTAGCTCAGCGTCAGGATAATGTGACTGAGTGGGATATCAGGTCATGGTGCTGGTGGCCTGGTATCCCATTGGGACAGCACTATAAAATTGCCATGAGTATGCACTGTCACAAGTCGGTACCCATCCTGATATAACCTTAGATGTTGTCAGGATGTAAAACTCCAACAACCAACCAACTCCTCACAATCACCTAAGCACAAACACCTGCCATACCATCGCCATTAATGTTCGCCCACCAGTCGGATATCAGGTCATGGTGCTGGCAGCCTGGTCTCCCATTGGGACAGCACTATAAAGTCGCCATGAGTATGCACTATCACAAGACTGTACCCGTCCTGATATGACCTTAGGTGTTGCCAGGACAAAAAGCACCAACAACCAACCAGACATCACCATCGTTACTGCAGGCGGGAGACATGCCAGCTTAGTCCCCTCACCAATAATCAAACATAAGTAGATAACGATAGACAGAATGGCTGAATGAGTTCAGCTCCTGCTTCAAGTGTGGCAAGTCACAGCAGTTCAAACCCGGCCGAGTAAAAAATTGATACTTGTTACCAGGGCTGGCTTTAAGCCAATTGGACCAATTGCTCCCAAGTGGGCCCCCCGTGCCCAAGGGGGTCCCACGCTAGGGTAATCTACTCTAGTCTTGTAATTGATTTCACTAAGACGGACCTTGGCTGTTCACCTGGGGCCCCTACCAAAAATGCTCCCAATTGGGTCCCGCAGTTCCTCAGGCAGGCCAGGCTGGACGCTACCTAGCCTGCTGCTTGGCATTATTGAGATAGGACAAGGACAGCGGAACGAGGAAGACCAGTTGTCAGCGATTGAAATTTATCCTGGTTAAAAAGGCTGCCTAGTGTGATGAAAGCATCATATTTTCGAAACCAAATCCTCATCTACTTTTGATTCTCGATACTTGACCAAGATACTGGTGCACTTATTAAGCATTTGTTGCTGCATAGAAGTGAATGCTAAGTCAATCAATCAATCAATAGTTCCGTCCTCTAGTCGAGGGTTGGATGCAATGGTTCTCCACTTGTCCCGATGGTGTGCTGTTCTGATAGACTGTGAATAATTCAAGCCTGTCCACTGTGAAATATTTGTAAACCATGATGTTCTTGGTCTCCCTCTCCCTCTGCTGCCATTCACCTTCCCTTCCAACAATGTATGGTATATTGAGCTCTGACGAATGATGTGGCCAAAATAAATAAGTTTCTTTATCTGTATAGTGGCAAACAAGCTTTTCTTACTTTTAATTTTTCTGAGAACTTCTTTGTTGGTGATCTTCTTTGTCCATGATATTTTCATCATCCTTCGATAAGTCCACATCTGAAATGCTGCTAAACCTTTGTACATTTTCTTAGAGATTGTCCATGTCTCAGCCCCATACATTAGAGTAGACCACACATAACACTGAAGAATACGCTTCCTTGTTTGTATTAATATCTTACTTGATGTTAACACTCTATACATTTTGGAGAATGTTGTTTGGGCTATTGTTATCCTTCTTTTAATTTCTTCCTCACATCTCCCATCATTTGTAATCTTTTGTCCGAGATATATGAATTCGGATACTTGTTCTATGTTTGTGCCATCTATGGTTATATTGACATTTGGTTTATCTGTCTTTTTACTTATAACCATTGTTTTGGTCTTCCTGGCATTCATCTTCATGTTGAATAGTATTCCAGCTTTATTGATTCTATTCACTATATCTTGTAGGTTTTTCTCACTGTCTGCTAGTATTACACTGTCATCGGCATATCTAAGATTGTTGACGTTCATGCCACCTATTGTCACTCCCTTGCAATCTTCAATGTGTCTGAAAATCATCTCTGTGTACAGGTTAAATAGACATGGTGACAATACAAACCCCTGTCGAACTCCTCGTTTAATCATAACTTCATCCGATAGGCCCTGCTCCATTTTTTATAAATGCACGTTGTGTCCAGTATAAGTTCACAATTAGTTTAATGTCCTTGCCATTGACACCAATATCTTGGTGCTAAGTCAATAGGCCTATAATAGAACGTGTTACTGTTGAGGCCTATTGTGTCAGAATTTTGACATGTATCCTAAAATTAGTTTAGTATGTTTTCACTTCAAATACCTCCAAAGTTAGACATTTATAATGGAACTTACTTCAAACTAAAGTAAGGTAAATTATAACAATCGACCAAATTTACTTTTGTGATTTAGGTAAGAAACTTAAAACCATTGGGCTATGCAACTTTAATCAACAAATGTAATACATATTTTAAATACACCCTCATATTACACCTATAATTGATCTTATAACATCCTCAATCCCATGATATACTAGGTTGGTCATTTTAATTGTTGTATTGCTTTTATTCCCCAGTCCTGATATGACCTTAGATGTTGCTAGCACTTAAAACAACAATAAACTAACTTTTATTCCGAAATATTACATCCATAAACTCTTACTAAGAGAAGATCGGTGATAAAATCTCTTAAATTAATTTGTTTAAGTGAAGAAGATTCACCTCATCCTCATATATCACACAGTGACAATTTCAAGGACCATATTCTCCACCAATGCTGATAGCCAACTGGTGGGTTGTTGGTGGAGTTCTAGAAATATCTGAGGTTGTACCAGGACCAGTGTAACGATTTCAATTTCCCCCCTTTCCAAGTTCCCCCCGGGAATCTGAAAACGTTTTTAATTTCCCTCCTGTGAAATTGAAAACGTTTTCAGATTCCCGGGAGGGAAATTAAAAATAGTTGTCAAATTCCTCCCCCTATTTTGAAATTCCTCCGCGAATTTAAAATTGTTTAAAAAACTTTTAAAAAAGTCAAAAAATTCAGACCTATATTTTTTTCTTAGCCATCTTGGAGACTTTCTGCGTGATTTATGGTGAAATATGTTTTGTTGTATTAGTAATAATTTCCATTATTCTATTCTCTGTGTTTATCATGAACAAAAATAAGAGAAAAAAAAAAGAAGAAAATTCCCCCCAAAATGGGGGAAGGGAAAGTTAAAACGAGGGAGGGAAAATGAAAACGTTTTCAAATTCCCGTGGGATGAATTTGAAAACATTTTCAAGTTCCCGTGGGGGAACTTCAATCAGGGGGGAATTTGAAATCTTTACACCGGGACTGACTTCTGACAGTGCACAGGCATGACAACATTTCCCAGCACTCCCCCAGCTGAAAGCCACACAACCAGCACCATGTCTCCATATCCCACACACTCACTGACATGTTCCTGCCACTGAACCGAACCAACCCTTGCTCTATTCCGGCAGTGCTGAGTACCAGACAAGGCAGTGGATTTGCTAAAGCCCCAGTCACACATACCCGGATCAGGGGCCGGATGGGCCCCGGACTGCCATCCGGGGTGGTCCGGGGCGATCCGGGGTGATCCGTGGCTCGTCCGTGCCGACACCCCCTGATCCGGCCTGATCCGTGGCTCGTCCGGCACCATCCGGAGTCAGCCCCGGATGTTTTAAAATGCTTAAAACATCCGGGGTGGTCCAGGGGATTTTGCGATCCGGGCTCAATCCGGCCTGATCCGGGGGTGGTCCGGGGGTGGTTCGGGTATTTCGGGGGTGGACCGGGCCTGTCTGGGGGTGGTCCGGGGTCATTTTGAGCCACGGTTTGACCCGGACCATCCCCGGACTATCCAGGAGTACCCCCGGCCTAGCCACGGACCACTCCCGGACTGCCCTCGTAAGACCGGGGGTGATCCTGGATAGTCCGGGGGTGATCCGGGATAGTCCGGGGGTGGTCCGGGGCTGTCCATGGGTGGTCCGGCCTCGTCCGAGGCCGGTCCGGCCCAGTCCGGGGGCAGTCCGGGGGTGGTCCGGGGCTCATCCAGGGCTCATCCGGGAAAGTGTGACTGCATGGGAAAAATCTACGAAAACAGTGATTTTACCCATGGTGGTCCGGGCCGTTGGTCCGTGGGTGGTCCGGCTCAAAATCCGGGGCTCGTCCGGCTATGTGTGACTGGGGCTTAAAGATGGATAGTCCGACGAAAGCATCAAATTTTGAAACCCTAGATTTTATTGTGTACATACCTAACTTAAATCCGGATGCGCTTACTAATCATTTCTTTCTGCATAGAAGAGAATACTGATTCAATTTAATAATTTAAAAAAAACCTGATACTACTACAGCCTATGGTGTCAGAATCTTGATGCGCATGCCAAAATTAATTTGGCATGTTTTCTCTAAAAGAAATATCTTAAAAGTTATAATTATAATCAAAGTTACTTCAAACAAAAGTGGATGAGGAAAAATATGCTTAAACTCAATGATGAGAAAACTGAGATTTGTTGTTTGTTGTTGTTTGTTTGTTGTTGTTTTACATCCTAGCAACATCTAAGGTCATATGAGGTTTTAGTCATCTCCACTCCCTATTTCACTGATGGCTACATGAAACCCATCTCAGAATTAGTGATGCTAGTGTTCAAGCTAGTGAGTCAGCCCATAACCTTGGTGTGATCTTTGACAATAATATGTCTAATCACATGAAGACGGTGTGTAGGGCATCATTTATGCAACTGAGACATCTCAGATCGATCAAGGATGCCCTGACATGTGACTCGTTAGAGAAGGTTACTCATGCTTTCATTGGTTCACGCCTGGATTATTGTAATGCTCTCTTGTATGGTCTGCCACTGTCAAGTATCTCAAAACGGCAATGTATAAAGAGTGCGGCTGCCAGGTTGTTGACGGGTACAAAGAAATTTGATCACATCACTCCTGTGCTGAAATCATTACACTGGCTCCCCGTGGAGAAGAGAATTGATATCAAGGTGCTGCTTCTTGTATATCGTGCCTTGCATGATCAGGCTCCAGAATATATGAGAGATATGCTCCAGGAGAGAACAAATGTTCAAACACTGCGCTCCACAGTCTCCAGCCAGTTAGCAGTTCCTCGGAGCAGGCTCAAAGGCTTTGGGGATCGTGCTTTTAGTATTGCTGCCCCGAGACTGTGGAATGCTCTGCCAGGATATATCACAGATTGTAAATCTGTTGGTGCTTTTTAAAAAGGTCTTAGGACACATTTGTTTAAATCTGCTTCTAACTAGGTGAAATTTATTTTCCTGTATATTTGTTTGTTATGTAAAGCGCCTGAGAACGGCTTGCTGGATCGGGCGCTATATAAATGTTTTATTTATTTTTTATATATTCATAAATAGATTATGATGATCAATGTAATGTATTTATCTAAAAAAATGGCAGAAGCTGAAAGCAATTGGACTGTGCAACTTTTATAGTATTGGATTTTACTCGGCCACCCGAATCACACCAATAGTGTACAAGGGAAACAGACACCATTTTCTCAACCTGTTTCTACACCCAATGGGGTTCCCTGGTCGAGTCAAACCAATGACTTAAAAATTTATACTTGTTGCTTCCTAGCCAGGCACTCGGCATTAATAGGATAGGGCAAGGACTGGTTGGCCCAGTGTCAGGATAATGTGACTGAGTGCGATATCAGGTTACGGTGCTGCTGGCCTGATTTACTAGTGTGGCAACACTATAAAGTCACCATGAGTGTGCACTGTCACAAGTCAGTACCCATCCTGGCATTAGATGTTGCCAGAACGTAAAACTCCAAGAAAGAAAGAAAGAAATCTGTTCATGTGGCTATTCTGTCCACTCAATGACTGAATGAGTAATGATTACAAGACAAATTACTCGGTCACTGAGCTCCCTCGTCTTGTAAGCCATCACCGCCCCACTTCCAAACACCTTAGCGACTCCCCCTCCCCCCACCACCACCAATACCACCACTCACGGATAATAACAAACAGTTCACTCCAGTATTCAATGACCGCCATCATAATAGACAACAATGGCTGCCTAGAGAGTTCGCTCCAGAAATGATCTGTGCTTTTGCTCTGACGCATTGAGTTATTACATAGTACACATGCTGGATATACAAAAACTATTTTGTTATTCAGCAGGGAGGCCCTGCCTCCCCCTCCCCCCTGCCCCCCACCCTCTAATCCCCCTGCCACGTGACCCGCGCTCTCACACCGTCACCAATGCGCATGCGCTGGTTACCCATAACCCCATTACATCAGCGCAGACACATTACTCGGAGAGTGAAGCCGACCAGTCGCCTGGGTCCCTGTCCACCCGTTAATGAATTCTACTGTGATTAATGCTGGCGGTATGCAGATGCCTGAATAAGAAGGCAGCTTGCAACGATGTACCAAATGTGTAAATATAACTTAAAAATATACATTTCATACCCTCTATCTCTCTCTCTCTCTCTCTCTCTCTCTCTCTCTCTATATATATATATATATATATATATATATATATATATATATAATATGTACATATCTGGTGAATAACGCATTATGCGAGTATAAAGGCTCAGAAGCGAATTATTGTTATAATAGTATATGTTATTATTCTGTACTTTGCCTCCTTGACTCCACCCATGTGAACTGGTGGCGCCGCCACCGGGCTTTTTCATCACTAATGGACGTGCCACATTTTCAGTCACACCAGAGGATATTCACTCACCACATATATAGCATTGCATACCTCATATATATATTTTTTTTTTATATCACCTAAATACTTATATAAAATAAATGTACATATATCTATGCGGCACATATACAGCATTTCATATCTTCTATAACAAATATATTACATACGAAAATATATTCATACACCACATATATAAAATTCCAAACCTCCTGTATCCATATTTAATCTAATATATGCACAAATATGTTTATATGCTACATATATAGAATTGTATACCTCCTATATACATGTATTATATACACATGTTACATATATAACATTTCAAACCTTCTTTACAGATATATAATACATCTCTGACTATATTCAAACGCCAGATATATAATATTCCATACCTTCTATAAAGATATACAATATATACGTACATACATCCATGTGCCATATATATAACATTTCATACTTCATATATAGATATGTAATATATAGGAAAATATAGTCATACGTGATATATACGCCAATTCATTCCTCCTGTATACATATCTAATATATATGTATAATAAATATATTCATATGCCACATATATTACATTTCAGACCGCCTACATATATCTAACTCAGATGCTGGTGCACTTATTAAGCATTTGTCATCATATATAAGGAAATGTCGAGTTAACTTAATGGAAGCTATTACTGCAGAAGCCTATGGTGTTAGACTTTTGGCAAGCTTGCCAAAATTAATTATGCACGTTTACACTTCAAATATTTCAAAAGTTAGCCATTTAAAATAAAAGTTACATCAAACTAAAGGAAGGTAGATTGTAATTATGAACCTAAGGCATTAGTACAAAGTTACGCCAACCACGACACTGACAATATATAATTTACACCCTGTTATCTCTCAATGCTGTCGGGTAACATCAATATTCTTCTTTTAAATTTTGTTTTATACTTTTTTGTATCAAACTCTTATTGATTTTAGACTATTATATATGTGAATGAATGTAACATAACATCGCCAGAAGACCAGTGCCTCGGCGCTGAAAAATTACCTTTATTCGCTGAATAACATGATCATTTACCAAAGAAATTATGTTTATCTCAGAAAATGAGAAAACTCAGAAATATCGGACTATGCAACTTAAAAGCCAGCTCCAGGTACAATTTTCTAAAGGGGATGTCGGACTTGCTCAATCTGATATCAGGTTTATTGGTCTGGGCAAAGCACAGTAGATATAGTGGCTGGCAACGTCAATGTGACATTCAATGACGTATATGTGTGGCTTGATGCTGTACATGTGGCGCAGAGATGACATTTAATTATATGCTCAGGCACAAATCGCATATCAGGGAAATAATAAAATGCATTAAATAACATTACCATCCTAATATCACCTTAGATGTTTCTAGGACATAGAGCATCAAACAACATTATAACCTACAAAGCGTTTGTAATTCAGATTACGAGGCAACAACAGAACAGCATTTGGAAATAACAAAATTTATTTCAGAAACAAATCACTACTCAAGGAGCGATAATCGGCGAACTACAGTACCACCTTATTGGTAAATCTGGTCATGATCAGCGCTGGACACAGCAGGATAATGAGCGTTCATAGTAATCAGCATTGTTGTTCTGAATGCGCAGTTGACCGTAGAACTAGAAGGCCCGAGAACTAGTATCAAGGAGAAAGAGCACATGTTAATAGCGTACAAATTATGACTACATGATATATATAGAAGCGTAATATATGACTTAACTAGTAGCAGTCCTCGACCCCGGGAGGGTGGGTGGGAAGCACTGTTGACTGGATGGTGCCGGGGCGGAAAGTGAACGTGGGGTGGTGGATATGTTAATTAGGCGAGGTGGGCAGATCCGGTTGCCTCGCAGCCAAATTACCCATGTTGACCTCGTCAACATATCCAATTACTAGAAACTGAAGTCTCAGTGTATTTAACGTATATTTCATATGGAATTGGAAGGGGAAGTAAATATTACATGACAATGTACATTGAACTTAAAACCAGCTACAGGTACAATTTTCTAAAGGTGATGTTGGACTTGGTCAATCTGATAGCAGGGTTATTTATCTGGGCAAAATGCAGTAGATCTAGCAGCATGCAATATCAATGTGACATCCAATGATGTATATTTGTGGCTTGATGCTGTAAATGTGCCGCAGAGATGACATTTATACGCTCAGGCACAAATCGCATATCAGGGAAATAATAAAATGGATTAAATAACATTACCGTCCTGATATTACCTTAGATGTTGCTAGGACGTGAAGCATCAAACAACATTATAACCTTCAAACCATTTGTAATTACTAGAATTGAAACCGAAGTCTCAGTGTATTTAACGTATGTTTCATATGGAATTTTTTTAATTTTTTTTATTTTTTATTGAGGCTGTATTTATACTGTCCATAGCATATAAGCCCGGGTACCCAGGCTTGTTTTCAATGCTGGCCAGTTGTAGTGTTGGTGTTATCTTACCACACAGTGGCTGCTGATAAGGTATTTGATTGCCTGCATTTCAGTAGCAGATAGATAATTGGTTGGTATGGTTAGTAGCCTATGTTAGTTTTTTTGGATTTTCTTGGTATATATGTTTTTATTTTTCTACTCTTATTACTAGACTAGCCTACTCCTATTTACATATCATAGGCTTGTACGTAGCTGTGTGGTGTGTTATCTGGCTACTTTTGGCATGGTTACCTTCCATTGGGGATCCCGCTGGTGGGCCGTGACATATTACATGCCCCTTTGCAGTGCAGCTTACTGGGGGTTTCCTAGCCTTATTTTGCACAGATATTTTTTGTAAGTTTTTAGGTCAGGAATTTGTCGTTCCTTTACCGTTTGGGCATTCCACAACTTGGCAGCCATTTCCAGCGTGCTTCTCTCATGAGCTTTTATTCGGCTTCTGGTCTGCTTTAGTAGTGGTGCATTATTTGCTCTAGTAGCCCTTTGTGGTTTTGTTAGAAGTTTACTGTTTTGACTATAGCTATATGCTAATGTTTTCAAATGAATTATTCTCCTATTTTCTAGTAGTTTCACTTTGGTTCTTTTGTGTATGTCATAGGTTGGGTGCAGCTTGTCTACTCTTAGACAGATTTTTAGGGCTCTGTTCTGCAGTGTTTGCAGTTTTTTTAGTAGTTCTTTTCTCGCACCCATGTAGTTTACATCTCCATAGTCAAAATAGGGGAGCACCATGCCCTTGAAGATTTTTATTGACATTTCTTGTGTCATGTAGTCTCTTAGCTTTGCAAATAGCCACAGTTTGTGGTTTACTTTTTGTATAATTTTATTTATACATAGGTTGTAGTTTAGTTGGCTGTCCAACTCAAGGCCTAGGTATTTGTAATGGTCTACATTTTCTAGTGTTTGGTTTCCTAACTTACAGTGTAGTTTTCTTTCTGGCATTTGTTTATGCGAGAAGAGTACTGTTTTTGATTTGCTTGTGTTGATGGTTATTTTGTTGGACTCACACCACTCATCTAGTTTTAGTAGGAGTTTATTTAGTTTAGTTATTACCTCCTCCTCTGTGGTGCCATTTGCGTATATGACTGTGTCATCTGCATATAGTTGGAGGCATTCAGTTTGCAACCATTTTTCAAGGTCGTTTATATAGATTATAAAGAGTAGTGGCCCTAACACTGACCCTTGGGGTACACCACATGTGACAGGTTGGTTGTCTGATAGTGTATTGTTTATTTTTGTTTTCTGTTGCCTGTTGTTCAGGTAGCATCTTATCCAATGCATAGTGTTGGATTTTATGCCCATGGTTTTTAGTTTTTCCAGTAGTATTTTGTGGTCTACTGTGTCAAATGCTTTGCTGAAGTCAATGAAGGCGGCTCCAACTAATTGTTTTTGGTTCATTGATGCCATTATGTCATTTGTTAGGTTAGCTATTGTTTTTGATGTGGAGTGCAGTTTCCTGAAGCCCCCTTGTCTTTCGTTTAGTATATCATTTTTTTCCAGGTGTTCATTGATGTGTCTATGTAACACTTTTTCAATGAGCTTGCCTGGGGTTTGAAGAATTGATATTGGCCTGTAGTTTCCCATGTTTTGTTTGTCTCCACCCTTGTGAATGGGGGTGATGGTTGCCATTTTCCAGGCTGATATAAAACGCCCCTGCTCAAAGGAGATGTTGAATAGGTCTACTATGGTGGCCGGGATGGCTTGGAGTGCCTCTTTCAGTATTTTGGTTGGTATTTCACCTATTCCACTTGGTTTATTCGTGTCTATGTCATTTATTAATTTTTTTACTTCTATCATATCTGTTTTGCAGGTGGGGATTTCGTTCTCCACAGTTCCTGATCTGTTTTCCCATCTTTTTTTGAATTTTTCTGACAGCTTTTGCCCTATTGTGGCAAAGTGTCTGTTCAGTTTGTTTGCTGCATCTATGTCTTGGAAGTTTGTATGCTCTTCTTTGTTATTTTTGGGGAATAATAGGTTTACATTTTTCCAGAATTTGTTTGTGTTGCTTCCCCAGTCTTTGTCCTGCTTTATTATGTATTTCTTTTTTGCTGTTCTCACAGCTTTGAGACAGTTGTTTCTGGCGATGCGGTAGGCCAGTTTGTCTTCTATTGTTTCTGTGCGTTTTGCTTTATCACCCAGTTTACTTTTGGTTGTGATGAGTGTTAGCAGGTCTTTGTCTACCCAAGGGTCTTGGTTTTTTTGTACTTTTATTTTCTTCATGGGACACATCTCATCAATTGATTTTCTTATTTCTGTGATGATGTTGTCCCAATAGATATCAACATCATCTCTGTTTTGTGTGATGTTGTTTATGTTTTGGTGCAGATGATTTTTTAATGTATCTTCTGAGTAGTTTTTTAAGGACCTGCCCATTTTGTATTCATAGTGATTTGTGCTTTTAAGCTTTTTCCTGGTTACATATACTAGTTCGTGGTCGCTTATACCCCAGCTTCTAGTGCCCCATTTTGTGGCATGGTTTGAGTTGGTTAATATTAGGTCTATTGTTGAGCTATTGTTGCTTAGCCTTGTGTTTTCAGTGATGAGCTGCTGCAGGCCTAAGATCTTGATGTGGAATTGGAAGGGGAAGAAAATATTACATGACAATGTACATTGAACTTAAAATCAGCTACATGTCCAATTTTCTACAGGCGATGTCGGACTTGATCAATCTGATAGCAGGTTTATTGTTCTGGGCAAAGCGCAGTAGATATAGCAGCATGCAATATCAATGTGACATCCAATGATGTATATTTCCGGCTTGATGCTGTAAATGTGGTGCAGAGATGACATTTATACGCTCAGGCACAACTCGCATATCAGGGAAATAATAAAATGGATTAAATAACATTACCGTCCTGATATTACCTTAGATGTTGCTAGGACGTGAAGCATCAAACAACATTATAACCTTCAAACCATTTGTAATTACTAGAATTGAAACCGAAGTCTCAGTGTATTTAACGTATGTTTCATATAGAATTGGAAGGGGAAGAAAATATTACATGACAATGTACATTGAACTTAAAACCAGCTACATGTCCAATTTTCTACAGGCGATGTCGGACTTGATCAATCTGATAGCAGGTTTATTGTTCTGGGCAAGGCGCAGTAGATATAGCAGCATGCAATATCAATGTGACATCCAATGATGTATATTTGCGGCTTGATTCTGTAAATGTGGCGCAGAGATGACATTTATACTAGTCCCGATACCAAGTTAGAGACGCCATTAAAGCAGTCAGCAGCGTGGGAGACGGGGAGCAGGGGGGGGGGGGAGTAACCCATTTATAGGTAAGTAAATCATCTGGGTACTAGCAATTCCTTCTGACAGGAGTATGTATGTGAGCCACGCTGCTCTAATAGACACATCAGTGTCTGCCATTGGTCGGTTGTCGGTGGTCGGCAGCCGGCAGTCGGTGGTCGGCGGTCGGTGAACGGTTGTCGGTGGGTGGTGGATGGGATGGTATGTGGCAGGGTGGCGTATGTGGTGGTGTGGTGGTGTGGTAGTGTTGTAGTGTGGTAGTGTGGTAGTGTGGTAGTGTGGTAGTGTGGTAGTGTGGTAGTGTGGTGGTGTGGTGGGGTGGTAGTGTGGTGGGGTGGTAGTGTTGTAGTGTGGTAGTGTTGTAGTGTGGTAGTGTGGTGGTGTGGTGGGGTGGTAGTGTGGTAGTGTGGTAGTGTGGTAGTGTGGTAGTGTTGTAGTGTTGTAGTGTGGTAGTGTGGTAGTGTTGTAGTGTGGTAGTGTGGTGGTGTGGTGGGGTGGTAGTGTGGTAGTGTGGTAGCGTGGTAGTGTGGTAGTGTTGTAGTGTTGTAGTGTGGTAGTGTGGTAGTGTGGTAGTGTTGTAGTGTGGTAGTGTAGTGGTGTGGTGGGGTGGTAGTGTGGTAGTGTGGTAGCGTGGTAGTGTGGTAGTGTGGTAGTGTTGTAGTGTTGTAGTGTGGTAGTGTAGTAGTGTTGTAGTGTGGTAGTGTGGTGGGGTGGTGGTGTGGTAGTGTGGTAGTGTGGTAGTGCGGTAGTGTGGTGGTGTAGTGGTGTAGTGGTGGTGTGGTAGTGTTGTGGTGTGGTGGTGTGGTAGTGTGGTAGTGTGGTAGTGTTGTAGTGTGGTAGTGTGGTAGTGCGGTAGTGCAGAAGTGTGGTAATGAGGTAGTGTGGTGGTGTGGTGGTGTGGTAGTGTGGTAGTGTGGTAGTGCGGAGGTGTGGTGGTGTGGTGGTGTGGTGGTGTGGTGGTGTGGTGGTGTGGTGGTGTGGTAGTGTGGTAGTGTGGTAGTGTGGTAGTGTGGTAGTGTGGTAGTGTGGTAGTGTGGTAGTGTGGTGGTGTGGTGGTGTGGTAGTGTGGTAGTGTGGTGGTGTGGTGGTGTGGTAGTGTGGTAGTGTGGTAGTGTGGTAGTGTGGTAGTGTGGTAGTGTGGTAGTGTGGTAGTGTGGTAGTGTGGTAGTGTGGTAGTGTGGTAGTGATATGGTAGTGATATGGTGGTTTAGGTGCTGGTAGCTACTGGGTGGAGATAGTGAATGCAGTGTGGTGGTGTGGTGGTAGTGTGGTGGTGTGGTAGTGTGGTGGTGTGGTGGTGTGGTGGTGTGGTGGTGTGGTGGTGTGGTGGTGTGGTGGTGTGGTGGTAGTGTGGTGGTGTGGTAGTGTGGTGGTGTGGTGGTGTGGTGGTGTGGTGGTGTGGTGGTGTGGTGGTGTGGTGGTGTGGTGGTGTGGTGGTGTGGTGGTGTGGTGGTGTGGTAGTGTGGTAGTGTGGTAGTGTGGTAGTGTGGTAGTGTGGTAGTGTGGTAGTGTGGTAATGTGGTGGTGTGGTGGTAGTGTGGTGGTGTGGTAGTGTGATAGTGTGGTAGAGTGGTAGTGTGGTAGTGTGGTAGTGCAGTAGTGTGGTAGTGTGGTAGTGTGGTAGTGTGGTAGTGTGGTAGTGTGGTAGTGTGGTAGTGTGGTAGTGTGGTAGTGTGGTAGTGTGGTAGTGTGGTGGTGTGGTGGTGTGGTAGTGTGGTAGTGTGGTAGTGTGGTAGTGTGGTAGTGTGGTAGTGCAGTAGTGCAGTAGTGTGGTAGTGTGGTAGTGTGGTAGTGTGGTAGTGTGGTAGTGCAGTCATGCGGTAGTGTGGTAGTGTGGTAGTGTGGTAGTGTGGTAGTGTGGTAGTGTGGTAGTGTAGTAGTGTGGTAGTGTGGTAGTGCAGTATTGCGTTGGTGTGGTGGTAGTGTGGTAGTGTGGTAGTGCGGTAGTGTGGTAGTGTGGTAGTGTGGTAGTGTGGTAGTGCGGTAGTGTGGTAGTGTGGTAGTGATATGGTAGTGATATGGGGCCGTATGCATGAAGCGGTGTTAGCTGCGTGTGGTGTTATACCTTTAACTCCGGATACCTATCTCCGGTTATCGGCGTCATAGAGAACTATGGCAAGCCGTATGCATGGGCGCTTAAACGGTGAGTGTTAGCTAAACGTGAATGTATTTATAGATTTGGGAAATCCCTCTGCGTTTGTAGCCATATATTAGGCTCAAATATATTAAATGCTATCATATTTAACAGAATTACATATGCAATAAGTGAAATTTTATCAATTTAACCCCAAATTCGAAACCTCCTTAAGGCCACCGCCGCATTGACGGTGATATTAATAGTTACATTTTCGAATCGACGAACGTAATGTAAACAAATCGCCGACGCCGACGCATCGACCTCCCTTTCCATACTGGCGGCGGCGGCGGTTTCTTGACTGTACGTTCGTCGATTCAAAAATATAACCATTAACATCGCCGCCAATACGGCAGTAGCCCTAAGGAGGGCTCGAATTTAGGGTTAAATTGATAAAACCTCACTTATTGCGTATGTAATTCTGTTAAATATGATAGCATTGAGTAGATTTGGGTTCCATCCTGACACTAACCTAACACTAACACCGCTGTAAACCTGCTATGAGCAGAGTTAGAATTTCTGAGTTTAAACGCTCGGTGTTAGGCTTAACACTGCTCCATGCATATGAACTTTTCTGCGCTAAACCAGAAATCCCGCCATAAACGCGTTTTGGGTCGCTAACACCGCTCCATGCATCCGGGCCATGGTGGTGTAGGGGCTGGTAGCTACTGGCTGGAGATACTCAGATAGTGAATGCAGTGTGGTGCACAACAAACTCACACAGACCACCAAGTGACAACGCCCTGAGCTGTTCCCAAAGGCAATGCTATAATGGATTTGTGAGGTTTATGGTCTGTTTACCCTGCCATGAGATGACCATGCATACAGAGGTTGGGATGGGAGGTGGGGTGGCATGTGTGTGTGTGGGGGTGTGTGGGTGGGGGTGCCTGGTAATGTTGTTGGCCCGGTACGCACAGTGAAGGAGGGTCACTACGAGAACTCGCCCAATCTCTCTCACCTCTCCGACCTTCCCTCCGCTCTCGCACCATCACCGCCTTCCACCCCCCACCACCTCCCCATCTCCCTCACCTCAACTCACCTCCACCACCTTCTACCTGCATCCACCTCCACCTACCTCCCTCCACCCACCACCTATCCCACCTCCAACCACCTGTCCCATTCTCCCATGACCTTTACCGACCTCCCCCGACTTCCCGCAACCTCCCCCGACTTCCCCCGACTTCCCCACACTTCCCACGACTTCCCCCGACCTCCCACAACCTCCGACGACATCCCCCCGATTTCCCCCTACCTCTACCCAGTTCCCCCATCTCTCGATGACCTCTACCTCACCTCCACCCACCTGTCCCCGCCTTCCGTGACCTTTCCAGACATCCAACGACATCCATCGACCTCCCACGTCTTCCCCCGTCCTCCCCCGACTTCCCGAGACCTCCCCCGGCGTTTCCCTACCTCCCCCCACTTCCCTCATTTCCCCACGATCGACCTCCTCCCACCTCTCCCGCCCTTCCCCGACTTCCACCGACCTCTTCCGAATTCCCTTTCCTCCCTCCACTTCCCCCCATCTCCCCATTATCTCTACTCACCTCCCCGACCTCCCCCAACCTCCCGCAACCTCCTCCAACCTCCCAACTTCCCCCGACCTTCCCCGTCCTCCCCACACGTCCCCCATCTTCCCATGATCTCCATCCATCTCCCGACCTTCCCTGACCTTCCCCGACCTCCCCCGACCTCCCGTCCCCTCCCCAACCACCCCTACTCGCCAGACAATGAATGATTGTGCGAGAGGCCGTCTGAACTTTGGGGACGTAATCAGCAGGACATCGATTCTGCATGTCGCCCGCCGACTCCGGCCTTATGGTGCGCCGTGTGTCAAAGATGTTAACTCGCAGCTTTTGTCATTCCAGCGCACCTTTATTCTCTTACTGCAAATTTATGTGTGTTATTATATGTGTTATTTTTAACTGGGTAAGCGCCTCATACGTATTGTACTTCTGCTTTCTCCTGATATAAATATTAACTTGCATGAACATGTGGAAATAAATATATATATTTACTACCATATATATATTTACTACCATCATTATCATTATCATTATCATTATCACTATCACCATCATTATCACTATCACAATTACTATTATTAGTAGTAATACTAGTAGAAGTAATAGTATTATTATTATTAATCTTTCCAGCACGCATCATTCTGACACCTACATGATAGTTTGTAAAGTGGCTGTCACCCATCACCGGATTGGGGAAATGGAAAGAAACTGAACAAAGTCTGTTGATATCTGGCAAAGTCTGGTTTGTGTCCATTGCATATCCATTGCATATCCATTGATATCCATTGATATCCGACCTGATCCGGTACAAGTTTTGAACATGCATAAAACTTGGAACGGATGCCACCAGATTGACATCTACGGTTCTTTTCCGGTTTGAGTCTGTTTAGTCCACTTACCGTCCATTCGCTATCCGTTCATGTCCGTTTCATGTCCATTTCATGTCCGTTTCATGTCCATTCATCCAGCCCCCTTGTCCCGATATTGCAACATTTTGACACATTTTATCACGCCCAAACACCACTGGAATAGACGATTCTGTCTGTTGCTCAATCCGGTGATGTGTGACAGCCGCTATACATATATCTCCGGCCGAGTCAAGTCAAAGACATACACAAAAATTGATACCTGAAATTCGCCCAGTGAACCAAGCGAATATAAATGACAAGAAAATGCACTCCCTCAATTTGGATCACAAACTCGCAGACTCGATTTTCAAATATGACATTCCTTTCTTGAAATAGGATTCATGATTACTACTAGTACTGCCACCTGGTGAAGACAACACACCATTTTATACATGATGGGTCTCACTTGTCGCATTGTTTATGTCAATGAACTAATTTACACCCGTACATCATTTTGAGCTGTAGCAATAATCTTCTTTGATTGATTGTGCCATTGATGCATATGTTAGAATTTGGTTGGTTGGAGTTTTACGTCCTGGCAACATCTAAGGTCATATCAGGATGGGTACCAACTTGTCACAGTGCACACTCATGGCAACTTTCTAATGCTGTCCGACTGGGAGATCATGCTGCCAGCACCTTGACCTGATATCACACTCAGTCACATTATCCTGACACTGGGCCAACCAGTCCTTGCCCTATCCCCGTCCAGATATGACCTTAGATGTTGCTAGGACGTAAAACAACAAACAAACAAAACCTTGCCCTATCCTAATAATGCCAAACCCCTGAATAGGTAGCGACAAATATCCAAACTTTAAGTAATTGGTTTGACTCTACCAAGGAGTTCAAACACGGGGGTTAGAACCCCACAATATATTAAAATCGGAATAGTTTCTGCTAGTTGGAGGGCTCTTTTTAGTCTAAAGCGGATGTCACACCTCGCCGGATTGAGCAACGGACAGAATTGTCTAGTCCAGTGGTGATAAGTATCAAAATGTATTAAAATGTGTCAAAATGTTGCGTTATCGGGACAATGTCTGCTGGACGAACGGACATGAAACGGACATGAAATGGACATGAAACAGACATGAAATGGATATGAAATGGACATGAAACGGACATGAATGGATAACCAATGGACGAAACAAACTCAAACTGGACAAGAACCGTAGACGTCAATCCGGCAGCATCCATTCCTAGTTTTGTGCATGTTCAAAACTTGTACGGACACAAACCGGACTTTGTTCGGTTTCTGTCCGTTTCCCCCAATCCAGTGAGGTGTGACAGGGGGTTTGACTAAATTACTAAAATATAAATATTATGGGAATAAAATGTGTCTAATAAATTAGGATATCTCACAGGTGGCGCTCCATACATCGGGCCTACTACGTGGAGAACCATTCACAACGACGGGCTCGAGTAGCGTGAGGGTCCGGGACTGGGCCGCCGTTATTAGAGTGTATGGGTCAGTGTGCGTGTGTATGTATGTGTGTGTGTATGCACGTGTGTGTGTGGGGGGGGGGGGGAGGGGAGTGTGGGGGGTGTGCGGGAAGGTGAGGAGCCCGTCATAACGACCAATGGGAGCTGCATCAGGAGGTGGGCGGACACACTATGAATATTCATCGGTGTGTAATTGATTCCTGCCGTCAACTCCTTCACCCCCTAATCCCTCACCCCCCCAACCCCAACCCCCCACCACCCGAAGTAGCCGAATCGGTATAGCGCAGGCCTCCATGTGAGAGATCGGGAGTTCGGTTCCCGGTCGAGTCAAACCAATGACTCATCAAATTGGTACTTGTCGCTTCCTAGCCAGGCACTCGGCATTATTAGGATAGGCCAAGGACTGGTTGGCTCAGTGTCAGGATAGTGCGACTGAGTGGGATATCAGGTCATGGTGCTGGTGGCCTGGTCTCTCAGTGGGGCAGCACTATAAAGTCACCATAATTGTCACAAGTCAGTACCCATCCAGATATGACTGTAGATGTTGCCAGGATGTAAAACTCCAATAACCAACAACCGAACCACCACTTCCATCACCACCACCACTACCACCACCACTCCTCTCCCCTCTCCGACACGCGCACACACGCGCGCTCACATACCACATGACCAGCCGCTTCCTCCTCTGACATAGGTTTACACTCAAAAAAAAGAAAGGGGAGGAAGAATAAGAAAAGACAAATGAACAGTGCAAAAAGGGAGAAGGGAAGAAGAAAATAAGAAGGACAAAGAAAAAAGAAGTAGTTTCTAGAGCACCCGGCAGGTAGCGCGGCGGACGGACTGGCGGTAAGATGGACCGAGGCGCCCCAAGCCGCCGAGCCGAGCCGAGCCGAGCCGGGCCGAGCCGGGCCGAGCCGGGCCGAGCAGTAATTGAATGTTGGCGGGGAGTGATGTAGCGCATGCGCGATGACGGCTCGGTGCCGGGTCCAGTAAGCAGCTGTGCGCATCTCAGTAGGCAACTCATCTCTTATTGACTCCCTCCTGTTACTTGTTAGCTCGGTTAGAGGACCTTCACTTAGCCACTCCTCATATGAAGCTTCCATGTAGCAGCGCACAGAGATGCTCTGTCTGAGCTTATTTGCAGACAATGATACATACACACACACATATATATATATATATATATATATATATATATATATATATATATATATTAATATGTATGAATATTAATGCAGTAAAACCTCTCTAACCGACCACCTCCACAGACCGACCTCTCCCCGATATCTATCGCTTTATTTCAGTCCCAACCTATTGCCCATACAATACCATTGTAACAAAATGAAAAACTCCGTACACCGACCACCTCCCTAAATGGACCATTTAAAGTCGGTCCCATGGTCGGTCGATTTAGAGAGGTTTTACTGTATATATAATTCGTACATTAAGCTGAAAAGAGGAAGACAGATTTCAGGAGATGTAGTTGGCAGCAGTGTCAGTCGAGCCTTTGCACAGATTAGGGTGTCAACAGTTTACCTGGTTACATAACCCTCCCCCCGATTATTATGGGCGATAATGGGATATCATGATACATAGAGTTACAGGTAAATCATACCTGGTGCATTTGTAGCTAGTCATGTAGCTTCCCTACTATGAAATGAATTGGCAAAAATGATGACATTCGACATTGATATCTATTGACATATATTTATATGTATTGGTAAATTATTCATATATATATAATATGTATTATAGTGATATATATAAATATATTAATAAATCACTACACCGGACTATATTAATATAAATATTATGATATATATCAATATGTATTAAAATATATTATTACAATATATACTGTACCTGCATATCATTTGTTAATATGTGCATTATAATTAATTATAATAATATAAATAACGGAGCTCATATATAGGTTTTATTATATTTATTATTGCGTGTGCATATTATTCTTGTATTAGGAGTCGCGTGCCAACCGCTGTCAGCGCGCGCGAATGGGGCGCCACCTGTATCGCGCCATATTTGATTCACTTCTCACTGAATCCCAACTTGTGTATGTTCACCTCTCTGTCGCAGTGACCTTTATATAGATATATGTATGCATATTGTCAATGTCATGATTTCGGTCAAGTAATTTGAATATATCTATAAATATAATTATATTGACATATATTAATACACATTCTTACATATTACTGTTTTTTTCATATATGTTCAAATTAAAGTAACCTGCATTATTCTACATTTATATATTTATATATTCACATGAATAATATAAATATGTATATGGAAATAGGTGTATATATGTGCTGCATAATCCATTATGTGAATATAAATAAAGAACATGATGCATTCATTATCCTTGTATTCTCCCCGTTGTTATCAGGAATGGTGGAGCCACTTGCACCCAATAACATTGTTAATTAAATGCCCATATTGACAAAAACACCCATTTTCTCAAATCGTCTTCTAAAATTAAAGTGACAATCAACAGTGAAATAGAAATGAGAAAAGGAAAAGAAATGTGGGGAGAGGAAAACAAACTGCACTCAAACCCTAGTCACAAGCTCATCATAAGCCTAATTTAATTATAAAGAAATAAGAAATGCCAGTGAGTGAGAATAGGAGCTCTGCTGTTTTAAATGACAATCGCTTGCCATTGGTAATATTCTGAGTTTTATTTTCATAATAAGGTATTAATCACCACACTATAAATACCGTCCTTCCTATTTTATTTATTTCTCAAGAACATTTATTTATAAATTGGTGTAATGGTGCTGTCATATTACGACGCTTCTCACCGGCATGCCGCCAACGCGCAAAAAAGTCGAGAAACGTCAAATGTTTTGGCGCAATGGGAAAAAGTTTCACGTCAGCACAACGTGTTGGTAGCGTGCGGCCGACGTTGTGGTAATGTATATCAACGCGTGAGAAAAAAAACTAAAAATACGTTTGGCTCACCATCCTGTTATGACCTTAGATGTTGCAAGGACATAAAGCAACAACAAACAAACAAAGCAACAGTTTGGCGCAACGAGCCTCACATGCAAGCAGCGTGTGCCTAGCATTCACATAACGCTATTCCAGCGCGTTTTATGTATCTCGACGCGCACCTAATGTCACCATAATGTTGGCACCTGCGCGTTGTCGCACGTCAAAAGTTTTGTGCAACCACAAAACTTTGCCGATCCCCTGACTCACGCCGCCAACCATCGCCGTTCATCAACGAATACCAACAAGCACGTAATGCTTCCTGACGTATCCCGACGTTCCGCCAAAAAATCACATACGTCGACATGCATTGGCGAGAAGCGTCGTAATGTGACAGCACCATAAGTGAGGTTGAGCGGATGTGTGTGTGTGTATGGGGGGGGGGGATGTCGAAAGCTAGAGTCCTATTAGTCGAGCTTAGGAAAGTAGGTGGAGCACCGAGCAATGCTTATTTTGTCACCGGAAGTAGGATTCGTGGTAGCTGGACTTGTGATGGGTTGTTCTGCGGTTGGGTATGAGCAGTATAGGGGGTTATTATTTGCTGGGATCAATTGCAATATGTGGCAGCCATGTTATAGCGAATGATTGGTGCCGCGGGGAGAAGGCCGGCTGCAGGAGGCTGGGGATGCCGGGAGTGTGAGGGGGGGCGGGGGGGGGGGGGGGAGAAGGCGGAAGGAGGCTATGGAAGTCGGGAGTGTGAGGGGAATGGGGGGGGGGTGGAGAAGGCGTGGGGGAGGAGTCTGGGGGAAAACATGCGTGTGTGGGGGACGGGCACGGGAGAAGGCAGAGGGAGGAGGCTGGGGAGGCCGGGAGTGTGAGGGGGACGGGCGGGGGGGGGGGGGAGAGAAGGCGGGCGGAGGAGGTTATGGAAGTCGGGAGTGTGAGGGGAATGGGACGGGCAGGGTAGAAGGCGGAGGGAGGAGGCTAGGGAAGCCGGGAGTGGGAGCCGGGGGCGGGGGGTGGGAGGAGGCGGTGGGAAGATGCCGGGGGGGGGGGGGAGGTACCGGGTGCAATGCCGGGTCTGATGGACTAGGTGCCCCTCCCACATCCACTGCCACGCACTTGGTCGGTCACATCATCCCTCCTCCTGCATGACGGCCGTCAGTCACCCCGACCCTTCCCCGACCATACCCCACCCTGGGCCGCCCCGTCCCGGCCCACCCGGCCCCGGCCCACCCGGCCCCGGCCCAGCCGGCACCGGCCCAGCCGGTCCCGGCCCAGCCGGCCCCGGCCCAGCCGGCCCCGGCCCACCCCACCCCGCCCCTCCCACTTTCTTCCCGCTTTCTGTCCGCCCCTATCATTCCCCCCTAATACTATTCGCCCTGGGCGTGTGAGCGTAACAGCCATAACTATCTGTCCATGCTCCCCCCCCCCCCCCCTCCCCCCTCAGCCCCCACAATGCGCCGCCGTCCGCCATTGGACATGGCTTCCACCTGACATGCGCAATACGTGTCTGTTTGTGTGACTTGTGATAATAGTTCCCACACCCAACACCTCCACGCGGTGGCCGAATCGGTAAGGCGCGGGCCTCGCGTGCGGAAGGTCGAGAGTTCAGTTCCCGGTCGAATCAAACCAATGACTAATTAAATTGATACTTGTCGCTTCTTAGCCTGGCGCTCGGCATTAATAGGATAGGGCAAGGACTGGTTGGCTGATGCGCGAAAAGGAAGAAGGCAAGGCGGGGGTGGGAAAAAGGAGGCGTTTATTGGGACGCCTCTGGCAACAGAGGGTAGGGCAACAGTGAGGATGAACAGAGGAGCACAGTAAGGAAACAAGCAAGTAAGGCTCATGAGGAGCAGTGAACAAGGAATAAGTATATCAAGGGCTCATAAGGAGCAAATGTCAGAGAGGTGAATGAGTTCATGTGAGGGGGGGGGGCGCCGAGGAGCCCTCCACCAGCTGTAAGAGAAAAGAGGGTAAGTAGAGAAAGTTGGGTGGGTGGGTGGAGGAAAAAGGCAGAGCGCGGAGGAGGGCAGGAAGGCGAATGAGTGAGGGAGGCCGACGGGCGGCCTTATAAGGGAGGCAGGAGGGCGGTGACAGGTGAGGTGCGAAAGCAGCGGGCCCGGGGGAGGGGGGGAGGAGGAAGGCTGAGAGGCGGACGTCGCGCGAGGTGCGAATGCTGCGCGACGACCGGGGAGGCGGGGGGAGGGTCTCTTCCTCTCCACGCATCAAGCGCAATGCTCGCATTACGACCAATGTGACTGAGGGGAATATCATGGCATGGTGCTGGCGGCCTGATTTCCCAGTGCGGCAGCACTATAAAGTCACCCCATCAGTGCGCTTTGTCACAAGTCGGTACCCGTCCTGATATGACCTTAGATGTTGCCAGGACATAAAACTCCAACAAAGAACCAACCAACCTCCACGCCCCACTCTCGCCTTCCACACACACAGAAGCGACACACACATCCACCCCACACCCCCACATCCTATCCCACCGCCCACATCCCCCAATCTATGGCCACCCTATAGTTCCCCATTAAAAATTATATTAAAAATTCGAAGTTGGTGAGGATCAGTGGCGATTAGTAGCCAGGTAGACAGGCACTTTCTGGTGGCGCCACCGATTGATTGATTGATTGGTGGTTGCTTTACGCCGTGTCGGCAGGATAGGCCATATTCACGGCGAGGTGGCGCCACCAGTTCGGTGATAATCATGATTATCGAGCCATCGGTTTTTATATTTGAAGAGTAACTTCTCATGTGTCATAGATATTATATTTAATATATATATATAATATATATATATGATATATATATGATGTACATATATATGATGTACATATAATGATATATATATATGATATATATATGATATATATATATATATATGATATATATATGATATATATATAGGATATATGTAGTATATGTATACCAGCGCAGGCTGGTACCAGCGGCGGTCGACACACATGCATGTGATGTGGTAAATCAGATACCAATAAACTGGCACTTGCTATACATACATCAAAGTAGTTGCCTCGTCTATTCCTACATGGTGTCAGATGTTCGAAGATGAACACCATGGCCTTACAAGGTCTGAAACCACCGGCACCGCTAAAATTGGATGGGAATTTTGCACTGAACTGGCGGATATGGCATGATTCGTACAAACTAATGGCAGATGCAACCGGCTTAGCGTCGAAGGCCGAGAAGGTACAATGTTGTGCTTTTCTTCACATTGCCGGGTTGTAGGCGCAGAAGCTATTCCACACAATGAATATCGCCAAAGGAGAGCGCACAAATATAGGAATATTAACGGAGGCATTCAAGAACTACTGCGAAAGTAAGTCAAACAGAACAATCATGAGGTATAAATTTAACAGTTATAACCAAGGCTCGGAGGATATTCGTGAGTTAAGGTACAGAGTTGAGTTGTGTGAATACGGCAGCAATGAAGAGTCTATGCTCTGTGACCGCTTAGTGTGTGGTTGGTGTAAGAGACCGTCGTTTGCGTAATAGACTGCGAAGGAGGTCAAATCTAATGTTAGAGAAGTGTTTGGAGATATGCAGTCTTAGTGAACATAGCGACGAACAACTAGCAGGGGGTGGTGATGACAGGTATGACACAGAGATGCATGCAGTCAACCGGCGTGACATGCATAGGGCATGCCCCCGACACCTACTCGCCCCCCGACACCTGCAAGTAGTGGGACAAGTGGTAGAGGGAACTGGTGAGGCAGCCAGGCGATAGAGGCCCCTCAACATGCTAATTGCAGCCAGTGCGGGTACTCTCACATGCGTGCTAATTGTCCTGCAGTGGGGAAGCAGTGCACTACGTGTGAGTGGATTGGTCATTCCACCAAAGTGTGTGGAGGTGGCCGAAAACCTTCGGCACCGATAAATGCAACTGGCCTGGATGGGGACGACAGCGATACCGAGCAGGCGAAGGATGATGAAGAGGAGGATGAATATGATGATTTATTCATAGGCACCATTTTGGATATGGACGAGCAGCCGGGTTTGTGGTTTGAGACCCTAAATGTGTGCGACAAACAAGTACCGTTCAAACTAGATACCGGCTCGGAGGCCAACATCATTCTGGAGTTGGAATTTATGAGGATGCCCAACATGAAGCTGAACAAGCCGACGTGTCGTCTTATAACGTATTCGGGCGAATGAATACTACCATGGGACGAGGTCACCATCGATGTGCAAGGACAACTGATAAGATTTCAAGTCATCGACAATGGCTGTGCAATCCTGGGGAAGGACGGCTGTGCCAGCCTGAACCTCGTCAGTCTAGTGCAAGCAATGAACGTTGAGGAGAAGTCGTCCGCGCAGACCACTGAGCAAGCAAATGAAATGGTAAATAGATACAAGTCATTGTTCCTTGGTCTAGGTTGTATTAAGGTGAACACAACTATCCACGTAGACAAGAGTGTACCGGCGGTCATTGAGCCACTGAGGCGCATTCCACACGCCATTAATGGCATCCAAAATGAGTTAGATAGGATGTTAGATATGGGTGTAATAGTAGAACAGAGTGAGCCAACACCATGGGTAAATTCTATTACCATAGTGAGAAAACCAAATATATTAAGAGTTTGCCTCGATCCGACCAAATTGAATAAAGCTATCTTACGTGGTTCATACCCAATCAAAACTGAAGAACAGGTTGTTGCTAACATCTCAGGTGCCAGGTTCTTTTCAGTGTTAGATGCACAAAGTGGGTATTGGCAAATTGTACTGGATGAACAGAGCTCGTTGCTATGCATGGTCAACACACCCTGGGGGAGATATAGATTTACCCGGCTGCCTTTTGGTATTAAGACAGCTGGGGATATCTTCATACAACAGATGGAAAAGATGTTGGAGGGTCTCCCAGGGGTGGATGTTGTCGCTGATGACATTTGGTATATGCAGCAACATTGTCAGAGCATAATGAGAGCCTAGAAGTGGTGCTGAAAAGGATTGATCAGGCAGGATTAAAATTAAACCCAAACAAGGTAGTACTATGCAGATCTCAAGTAAAGTAATTCGGGAATTTGTTGACAGCAGAGGGCCTTATGCCAAACACGGAAAGGGTACAAGCAATAATCAAGATCCCCACCCCCACTGATAAACCTAGCATTCAACGATTTTTGGGGATGGTGGGGTACGTTCATAAATTTATCCAGAACCTGTCAGATATCGCAAAGCCTCTCAGAATACTCTTGTCAAAGTATGTTCCTTGGCATTGGGATCATGAGCAAGAAAACGCATTCACAAAGTTAAAGCATTTACTAGTCACAACCCCAGTATTAAAGTATTATGAAGTAGATAAACCGCTAACTATGCAGGTAGATGTGTCTCAGAATGGACTGGTGGCCGCATTGTTGCAAAATGAGTTACCCATTACCATGGCGTCAAAAGCATTAAATAAGTGTCAGGGCAACTATGCAGTCATTGAGAGGGAAATGAGAGGGAAATGCTGGCGATCTGTTTTGGCTGTGCCAAATTTCATGATTATATTTTCGGTAAGCAAATCACAGTCGAAACAGATCATAAACCTCTAGTAAATATAATGTCAAAGCCATTACACATGCTAACAGCATGTTTGCAATGAATGCGGCTTCGGTTGCAAAATTACGACCTAAATTGAATATATGTTAAAGGTACAAAAATGTTCCTTGCTGATACTTTGTCATATGCACACGCAACACAAATCAGGTCATTAAACTTATATGACAATACAATGTCCATTGCAGCACTAAACTAAGTGGAGGACGAGTTGACAGAGATATAGCCCATGAGACACAAACAGACAGCACCCTGGTGAAGTTAACAGAATATATACGACCCGGATGGCCAACAAATCACAGTCATGTTCAACACGCACTACCACCATACCATACGTTTAGAGATGAGTTAACTGGTCAGGATGGAATTGTAATGAAAGGCACCAGAATCATAATTCCTAAGTCGCTACAATCAAGAATATTAAACAAAATCCATGCATCACACCTAGGCATCGTTAAGTCTAAGCAAATAGTGTGAGATTATGTTTTCTGGCCAGGCGTATACAGTCAATTGCAGGATAAAGTATCCAGGTGACAAACTTGTCAATCGTTACGAGACCGCCCTAGCAGATAACCGCTAATATGTCATGATATACCGGACATTCCATTCTACAAAGTTGGAATTGATTTATTCAATGTAGACCATGAAAATTACTTGTTACTTGTGGATTATTATTCTAAGTATCCAGAGGTAATATGGCTCAAAAGCACTACCAGCAAAGCAGTAATAAACAGTATTAAAAAGGGTTTCGCATGCCACAGTATACCTAGTATGGTTATATCTGATAATGGCTTGCAGTTTGCCAGCAAAGAATACAAATTGTTTGCAGCGACATATGGGTTCAAACCCAAATATTCTAGACCATTATACCCTAGATGTAACGAGTAAGCTGAGAGATATGTTAAAACAATTAAGTCAATGATAAAGAAATCTAAATTAGACAATTCAGACTTCCATTTAGCATTGTTAACATACCGGAACACGGTCATTCCTGAGGTAGGGGTGTCCCCAGCCCAGCTAATTATGAGTAGACGGCTGCGATGCCATATTCCAGCAATGCCTCAGTTCCTCAGAGCCAAAGTGATACCGTTGAGAAAAAATCAAATAGAACTATGTCAAATAAAGCAGAAAGCATATCATGACAGGCATGCCAAGAAACAACATTGAACACTCAAAACAGGCGAACGGGTGAGATATATTAATCACAAAAGAGTGTGGGTGACAGGGAGCATAATAAACATGGACACACAGCACAGCCGGTCATATGAAATTAAAAACACCGACAACAAAACAGTGATTAGAAACAGATCAATGGTAATTCTGGCACCCATAAGGTGGACACCATTAAAAAACAAACACACAATGACAACACCATTTGCGCCATCCAGCCCTAAGGCAATCAGCACACCAAACACAAATTATTTAACAAGCAGGCAGGGAGGTAAAGCCTGTAAAGCGCGTAGATTACAAAATAAAATATTTATAAAAAAGAAGAAAAAAAAGGTGACGTTGCAGTGTAAGAAATGACATTTTTGAAACACTTAAATTAGGTATCAAATTAGTGCATGAGCTCAATTGGTTATATAACGTATACGACATAAGTGGTATTGAATCAAGATACCTATATATGTATAAAGGGAAGCAACACAACATGACGTCATCACGAATGAAATGTATTTTACGGTACACGTTGCAGACCCTAAAGGACTTAATGAAACAAAAAAATTGTTTTGTATCTCCTTTTCAGAATGCTGTTAAAATTGTATAATGACGAACACAAAGCAGTGTTAGAAATAAGTTCATTTAAATTGTATGACATTGAATAGCTCGAACAATTGAATTCATGCATTGTAAAACGCATACTATTGTAAAGTCGTCGTCTGGCAGCTGTAGTTGTGTAGGCATGCTAATAGGAAATCAATACAGGCAAGGAGAGAAAGGAAGAGTATAAAGAGTGAAAGTAAAGTGAGAGCTTGTACCCTCAGGTTTATTAATATATAGGGGTACATGGATCTGATATGGCATATCACCTGACCATGATCTCCAATCAGCAACAAGCATTTATAGTTCCACCAATGAACAGTAAGCATTCTTGTGTCACCATAGCTACTGTGATCTATCCCCAACCACCATGCCTTGTGGCTGCTTGGCCTGCACCTGCCATGTTGTGTGTGTGTGTGTGGTGATCCGTGACTAACAGTTGGGGGGGGGGGAGGGGGTTGTGAGTATAGCTATTGAGCTCCTTCCACACTAACAGTAGTGCCCCTCTCACACTATTTAATCTTGAGCTCCTTCCCACTAACAGTAGTGCCCCTCTCACACTATCTATTTAATACACAATGACTATTGACTACAAGTAAAGAGTCACCAGCAACTACATAAATACATTCATGCACCTGGCCCTATACATCATTTACCTTTATAGACCATTTGTACTCCTCTATAGACCATCTCACATTCCGCACCAATGCGTTTTATCGGAATATTTTACACTATGATGATAACAAGAAAAAGACAAAAATATATATAGTGACGAAGGATGATGACAGCTACAATGCGAACATCCAGGTATTTAATAATATCGGTTCATTGTATGATAAACTGTATATATATGCATATATATATATATATATATTTGTTCTCTGTTATTTAAAAAAAAAGAAAAAAAGAAAGAATTATAACAGTGAAGATGTAGTATATGTATACCACTACCAGCGCAGGCCGGTACCAGCGGCGGTTGACACACATGCACGTGACGTGGTAAATCGGATACCAATAAACTGGCACTTGCTATACAGACATCAAAGTAGTCGCCTCGTCTATTCCTACAATATATATCTGATATTTATGATATACATATGATATATAATATATATATACAGTAAAACCTCTCTAAGCGACCACTCCCCTATATTGATCGCTAAAGCGACCACCTCCCTAAATGGACCAGTTAATGTCGGTCCCATGGTCGGTCGATTTAGAGAGGTTTTACTATATATATATATATATATATATATATATATCGATACACCTAGTCAACTGGCAAAAATTCACGTGGCCCTACATTATGGATAAGTTCTTACAAGTAATATATATATATAAACATATATATCGACATACATAGTCGACAGGCAAACATCCAGGTGGCGCTGGAGGTATATTTAATCGGAACGGAACAAATGAAGTGCAATAGATGGTTGAGATACAAACGTATATCCACTAGTTGTAAATTAATGTAATACAATATTTGAGTACCTTTGTCATTACATAGTACCCACATGTACGCATATATGTGTGTATATATAATTGAGAAGGTGATGATATATATATATATATAATTATATATATATATATCATCAACTGTTCAAAGAGATGGTTGGTTGGTTGTTGGAGTTGTACGTCCTGGCAACCGACTTGTGACAATGACTTCACTCGTGGTGACTTTACTGGGAAAATAGGCCACCAGCACCATGACCTAATATCCCACTCAATCACATTATCCTGTCACTGAGCTTCCCAGTCCTTGCCCTGTCCTATTAATACCAAGCACGTGGCTATGATGAGAAAAGTATAATTTTTATAAGTCATTAGGTTGGCTCGACAGCGAACCGAACTTCCGACCTTCCGCACGCAATGCCAGCGCTCTACTGATTCAGCCACCATGCCCGGTTGTAACATGTCGGGACTCGGCCGTCTGAACACCAAACATTACTAGTCTCCACAGGTGTGTTCTGACCTCTGTTGCTCGTTTGAGTGTAGAAAGTGGAGTGTTCTTGTGGGGTCAGTTTGGCAGGTATAAGGAATGCAGGCGACTGGGCTCACACAGCCAGCCAATCAGACACCCTCTACAGCCTGGGGATGACGTCCTAATATGGGGCAGCTGCCACTCAACCAACAGCTGCAGGTGGTGTCCATAATGTGTGCAGAATGGCTGTGTGTGCTTCTCCATCGGCCCCATGGTAACAGGTAGTTGCAGACAGTTACAACAAACATATATCAATGCTCCTCTCCCTCAATGCACTCTTTCTGGTGCAGGAAGGGAACATGTCAATAATTATTAATCGTCTCTTAAGTATGTCACCCCCCAGGCTGTAGAGGGTGTCTGATTGGCTGGCTGTGTGAGGCCAGTCACCTGCATTCCAAGCGCAAACATATATCAATGCTCCTCTCCCTCAATCACATCACAATCACGGTCGCTATGTGTTATCACATTTCCACATAGGCACTTATGTCACAAAGTGAGTGGGCCACCCATTGCTTCTCTGTTACATAATCCTGGTCCCCACTCCGTCGCCAGAGAATAATAATGTTCTTTGCCAATATATAAATCCAAACCGCAAATCCGTATATTTTTACACGGTGTTCAAAGAGCTAGGCATGCAGGCTGGTTATTATATCGATTATCCTGCCTTGTAAATATTCTTACACAATGACGTCAACCCGAGGGGGAGATTAAAACTAACGGCAGCGTAACTCCATCCTGTTGAGCTGCCTTGGTCGATCGGATCCAGATCCAGATCCAGATCCAGATCTAGATCCAGATCCAGATCTAGTTCCAGATCCAAATCTTTTGCGACAATGAGTGACCTAACAGCGTGACCTTGAATCCTATGTTGATGTGGAATGTCAGCTTTTACTCGAAAGTTGCACGTTGACATTCAAATATGGAGGTCACACCAACGATTCCGTTATATTTTAGAATCTTTGGTGACACCTCAAGTGTGTGGATCAATGGACCGTGGCGACCCGGCCGGGAGTAGTAGATGGGAAAAGGCCGCAAAGGCTGGCTCCATGCTGTGATGTGCTATATTAGTACACAATATAGAACGGCGACTGTGTATGGGCGGATGGGTGTGGGGGGTGTGGGGGGTGGGGGGGGGGAGGTGGAGCCAACTTGATTTGGTAAAATCTCACCAGGTGTTCATTTTGTACAATATATATATATATATACTCTTATTTCTGTTTTATATGTGAACATATATAAATGTGAATACATTGAGTGAATGCAGGGGCCCTGAGGCGTGGGCGAGTAGGTGGCGCCACGGGCTCAGGTCATGAGGAACCAGTAGATGACCTAATGAGTAGGTGACCAGTCGGTGACTTAGTGTCTGGGGGAGTAGATGATTCTTCCGGCTTATTATACTCGTATAATGGCTTTTACAGCATATATATTTGTGTGTGTGTATATATGTGATGTATAACTATAATCATTACACAAGTATAATTAATCGGAAGCTTTCACTCCTTATTATTATGCAAGTCGTCTACTGTACTGCTCTTACTGACTATATTGCTGTTCATCGACTATGCAGCTGGCCCAATTGTGGCCCCCCTCTGCAACTGCGAGCACAGTAACTTGTCCGACCACGCTATATATGTATACATATGTTTATATATATTTATGTACATATGCTTTATGTTTGATACATATATATATATCAAATATATATATATATATATATATATATATATATATATATATCAAACATGAAGAATACTTCTTTATCTGTATATAACACATATATATCAAACATAGGCATATATATATATATATATATATATATATATATTATAACAAATGTGTGAGTATGACTACGCAACCCCACCTAACTAATCCTTGCATTTTGTCCTATAGAACCGGTATTAATGGATACTGCGATCATTTCTGCGCAGAGCGGTTGCCCGAGGGCACCTCAGTGAGATGGAGAAATGCGAAGGGCGTTAATGTTAAATGGTCACGTGCGTGCGGGCCGGACACCATTCGCTCACTAACAGTGAATAGGCCCCAGTCCTGCGGGTCAGCCAAGGTGTGCGCGAATAGCGAGAGCAATTAATCACAGGCACACCCCGGGCAGTCGTCATTCATCAGGCTGACGGGGCGGGGGGAGGTGGGATGGGGGCGGGTGGGGTGGGGTAGGGTGGCGGGTGGGGTGGGGTAGGGGTGGGCGGGTGTGGTGGGTGTGGTGGGGTGGGATGGCGGTGTGGTGTGGTGGTGTGGTGTGGTAGGGTGTGGTGGGGTGTGGTGGGGTTGTGGCGGGGTGGGGTGGGGTGCGGTGCGGTGCGGTGGGGTTGGCTGTGGTGGCGTGGCGGGTGTGGTGGGGTGGGGTGGGGGTGTATTGGTGTGAGGGTGTGGTGGGGTGTGGTGTGGTGTGGTGGGGTGGCGGGTGGGGTGGGGTGTGATGGGGTGGGGTAGAAGTGGGGTGGGGTGGGGTGGGGTGGAGTGTGGTGTGGTGTGGGTGGTGGGATGGGGTGTGATGGGAGTGGGGTGTCGGGTGTGATGGGGTGGGGTTGGGTGGGGTGGGGTGTGGGGTGTGGAGGGGTGGGGTGTGGTGGGGTGTGGTGGTGGGTGTTAGGGTGTGGCGTGGTGGGATTGGGTGGTGTGTGGGGTGGGGTGGGGTGTGATGGGGTGGCGTGTGGTTGCGTGTGGTGGGGTGGCGGGTCGGGTGAGGTGGAGTGGGGTGGGATGGGGGTTGGGGTGGGGTGGCGGGTGGGGGAGGGGATTGAAGGATGGCTATAGTACATTACTGGCTCTGCATCAATGCAGTTACTCCAGTGTATTGCAAAAAGCAGCATCAGTCTGACTACAGAGGTTTTATGTGGGGGTGTGTATATATATATATATATATATATATATACATATATAATTATATATATGTGTGCATCTGTATGTTGACATATATCTATATCTGTGTACATCTGTTTATGTCGACATATATCTTCGTATGTCTTTATGTGTGTTTATATGTTTATCTATGTCTAGATATATCTAGATATGTCTATGTATAACTTATAATATAAATTATATAATGTATATATGTCTACATATGTACATGTCTACATATGTACATATATATGTACATTTTTCATATATATACATATATATGGATATATATATACATAATTATATATGTACATACATATATATACATGCATATATGGATTAATGGGACGGACTCAAAGTTCTCAAAATGTACTCCATTGAACGTCGATATGTGAGATATTGTATTATATACACCTGGAAAATGATTGAAGGCAAAGTACCTAACTATGCCATAAGAAAGCCTCATTCAAAACGATATCTTATACTTTTTAAGGTACCAGCTATAAATAAAAAAGCGTCACAGTCAACAAAAACCCTGCAGGAAGTCTTTCTTTCTGGGAAGTTCAGCTCTTCAATACAATTCCAGCTTACATAAGAAACGTATCAAACTGCAATGTGCAATCGTTCAAAACGCAGCTTGATCTGTCGTTAACGATAACAGCAATGTAGGATGAACGTCAGATTCCAGGATACGCCCAGATTCAGATTCATTGCTGCATACACCAAAACTGAACAGAACATCCCGATGGTGGAGATTCCACCTTTGCCTGAGCATACAGCTCAAACACTCTAATCTAATCTATCACCTGTTTGGTTCCATGATAAGTAAACTATAGCATCTGTTTCTCGACCTTACTATAAAAAGGTTCTATCTGACAAAATGGTACTTTTGAGATAATGAGGACTGAAGCTGTGTAACTGCTTGATAGCAAAGCAGATAGAACAATATTATTTTTAATATATCTCAGTGAAAAATACCAGTTGAGAAAAAGTTGTGTAAATGCATGATAGCCTTTTGTAGATAGAATACTTTTACATCCATAACACCTTTTCGGTGTATAGCTTCCTCTAGTATTTGTGTGAAAGCAAGTTCTTGAACATTCAAACGTATTCGTTATGTGCAAATGTATCCAATATTGGGCATGTAGGCTCAAATCGAGATAAGTGCTTAGGTTTGGAAAATATATTAATATCATCAGACAATGCAACTTTGGGCATATAGAACTATCGTATGCCTACAACTCATTCCGTATTATGAATGTATTTGCAATATATTTCAACTGTGCAAATGTGGAAATAGATATGTGCATATATTATAACGACCAACCTAATGTATCCCTTAACAGAGATACAACTCTAAGCCATCGGGTCTATTTATCTATCTATCTATCTATCTATCTATCTATCTATCTATCTACATATAATATACCTACATACATACATACATACATATATACCTACATACATACATACATACATACAGAGACAAAGGCAGGCACACAGACAGACACAGAACATCGGGCAGGGTGAGGGGTGAGGGGTGAGGGGTGAGGGGTGAGGGGTGAGGGGTGAGGGGTGAGGGGTGAGGGGTGAGGGGTGAGGGGTGAGGGTGAGGGGTGAGGGGTGAGGGGTGAGGGGTGAGGGGTGAGGGGTGAGGGGTGAGGGGTGAGGGGTGAGGGGTGAGGGTTCAGAGGCGGTGAGGGGTGAGGGGTGAGGGGTGAGGGGTGAGGGGTGAGGGGTGAGGGGTGAGGGGTGAGGGGTGAGGGGTGAGGGGTGAGGGGTGAGGGGTGGTGGGTGAGGGGTGAGGGGTGGAGGGGTGAGGGGTGAGGGTTGAAGGTGAGGGGTGAGGGGTGGGGGAGGGGTGAGGGGTGAGGGGTGAGGGGTGAGGGGTGAGGGGTGAGGGGTGAGGGGTGAGGGGTGAGGGGTGAGGGGTGAGGGATGAGGGGTGAGGGGTGAGGGGTGAGGGGTGAGGGGTGAGGGGTGAGGGGTGAGGGGGTGAGGGGTGAGGGGTGAGGGGTGAGGGGGGAGGGGCGAGGGGTGAGGGGTGAGGGGCGAGGGGCGAGGGGCGAGGGGTGAGGGGTAAGGGGTGAGGGGTAAGGGGTGTTGGGTGTTGGGTGAGGGGTGAGGGGTGAGGGGTGAATACAGTCTCCACGGCTGGGCTGACCCCCCCCCCCCCCCCCCCCGCCCCGTATGACATAAGCGCCCCCCGGAAGTCACAGTGCGTATGCGCCGTCGGCGACTGTGTAGGTTGGATGGGTGGGTGGGTTGGGGGGGGGGGGTGAGATTCAGGCGGCTGGGCTAGCTGCTGCAGTCTTGGCGCAGTATGAGTCGGATGATTAGAGCTGCACCGCGCCCGCGTTATACCCACTTAGGGAGTCGGGGCTTGATGTAGGCCCATGACCGGCTCGGGGGGATGGCGGTGTGAGGGGAATCAAACCGTCATTAAGCCATTCATCAGTTACCCCACCCTACTCCCCGACCCTCCCGCTTCTTCTCCCCCGATACCGCCCCTCCTCCCCGCCATCCCGCCCACACTCCATCCCGCCCCCCCCCCCCCACTTGCATGGTGCGCCATCCATGTGTTGATTAATGGGGGACCTCCGACTTTTTAGTTCAAATTCGTGCCGTTAGCGTCGCCACTGAACGAGTGGGCCTATTCGGCACACTGTCACACTGCAAACTTAATGGCCGTGAGCAATCTTCATACAGAAAAAGTGAAATATCTCTAAAACCACACTACCTAGACACAAAACGCTTGGAAGACATATAGAAAACATATTCACTGAATAAATTATATTAAATTTATATGGTTAGGGTTGTGCATTTCTATTAATTTTGAATGAAATAGACGTTTTTCACTGCGCGTACCGACAAACTCAATGCATTGTCAATGGCAGTGAGCAATCTTCATACAGAAAAAGTTTAATATCTCTAAAACCACACCACCTAGAAGCAACCCGCTTGGAACACATATAGAAAACATATTCAATGAATAGATTATATTAAATTTATAAGGTTAGGCTTCTGCATTTCTATTAATTTTGAATAAAACTAACATTTTGCACTGTGCGTACCGGCAAAGTCTATGCATTGTCAATGGGTGTGAGCAATCTTCATACAGAAAAAGTTAAATATCTCTAAAACCACACCACCTAAAAGCAACCCGCTTGGGGCACATATAGAAAATATATTCAACGAATAGATTATATTAAATTTATAAGGTTAGAGTTCTGCATTTCTATTAATTTTGAATAAAAATTGACGTTTTGCACTGCGCGTACCGGCGAACTCGGTGCATTGTCAATGGCCGTTTAGGACCACTGGTACCGATGCGCCATCTAGTGTCAACAAATGAACTACCCCGGATGTCCCCCATTGGCAACAACCGTAGTGGCATTGGCCTAGATGTATATACCATCATTGGCCTGGGTTGTATTAACCCTCCGGTGTGACTAGCACTGGTCAACATCCGGTGTAGGAGAGGTGGGCCGAGATGGCCCCACCGGTACAGAGTTGCGTCTTAAGGAGTATGGCAATAATCATAATAATAAGTAATATTCCCCTCCGTGTCTTTATACTCGCATAATATGTTATATTGTGCTCCCAAGGTAGGTCCTTTGATCAGGAGCTAAGGGTGAGGTAACCCTAACAGAAAACCTCGAGTGCTGAAGTCGGAGGTAGCAGGCCGCAAGGCGCACCCTAACAAACCATGGTACCACGCATACACATCCATATGAAAAACTGTGACGACTCCAGGAAGCACTTCAAAATATCCACTGCTTCAGAATTGTGCTGCAGTGGATTCCCTCACACTGCAGCATTCACGGTAACCAAGAAGCTGACAAAATGGGAAAGATGGGTGCAGAGGCAGAACAGCACGAAAACAGTGTTGACTTTAATGAGATGAAGACCATCATTAAGTCTCTGCATAGATCGCCAGAATCACGAGACAGCTACCATCAACTGTCAAGACAACATCAAGTGATCATCTTCCGTCTTAGGACTGGGCATAACAGGCTTAACAATCACCTGCACAGATACTTCCGTGTAGTACCATCTGCCCTCTGCCCCTGTGGACAGGAAGATCAGACTGCTGAGCATATCCTACAGAGCTGCTTGAACCATCACTCACTGAGGGAAGAGATATGGCCAGCTCCCACTGACTTGCAGGAGAAGCTGTACGGGGCTGCAGATGTGCTACAGAGGACTGTCAATTTTATTATGAGAACTGGGCTCCAAGTGTAATTGAAGGCAAATGAAAAGAAGAAAGAAGATGTTATATATCTATATATTATGCCTAGCATGTGTTTTATGGCCCGAGGGACTCTGGGATGAAAATTGGGTTCGGATTATTGAGTCCCGATATACTCAAACCACGTGTTATTATTCACAATGCTGCAATGTACACTAAAAACCTCCTATCAAAAAGCAGACTATTTTTGTGTGTGCAAAAACAAAAAATCAGCGAAATATTAATGTAATATATATATTCTATATATGTGATATATAACGTATTATGCGAGTGTCGTGGGGGTGATGAAAATGGGAAATACTGCGCCTAGAGCGGGACTCGAACCCACATCTCTTTGCATTCCGGGCCAGTGTGCTAACCATTACACCACCTAGGCTCCCTGATATCAACACACTCCCCACGCCTACCTGTCTATGTGGTTACTTGCCTGAGAGGTCAGTGCAGACCACTACACTCGTCCCCCTGGAATTGTAAGTCTTGTAATGCTTACAATTACATACATACAGGCAATGCACTAACACATACATACACAGGGTAGGTTCAACAACCATACAGCGCAAAGCTTGTACAGGATCCTGATCACGGCAACCAGTGTCGTGGGGGTGATGAAAATGGGAAATACTGCGCCTAGAGCGGGACTCGAACCCACATCTCTTTGCACTCCAGGCCAGTGTGCTAACCATTACACCACCTAGGCTCCCTTATATCAACACACTCCCCACGCCTACCTGTCTATGTGGTTACTTGCCTGAGAGGTCAGTGCAGACCACTACACGAGTATAAAAATACAAAGGGAATTGTTTCCATTAAATATTATATTATTATATTATTTGATTACCATTGTTATTCTCAGTAAGACTCCGCACTTGACCGGAGGCGCCAGCTGCACCCACCTCCCCTCCATCGGGCGTCGACAAGTGTCAGTCGCACTGGAGGATTTTTATATAATTTTAGATATATATTTATATAATCACATTATTGCCAATAATTGGGGGAGCCTAATGTAACTCCCCCATTACTAGATGCCTAACTGGTGGGCATTTCCATTGCAGATACCAATATATTTATATATATACATGTATATATACACTCATATTATTGGCAATAATTAGGAGTACCCGATGTAACCTTCCACTCCCATTTCCCATTGGGCTCGACCGACACTGACGCCACCTACATCCGGCCAACTTACTTTTTCCCTACACTCAATTTTTCTTTACATATATATAACTTTTATATATGTCTGCATAGATCAATATATTTCTATGCATAACATATATATTTATATATATACATATATGTAAATATGAATTTTCACAGCTGTGTTATGACGCGTTAGCTGACTAGTTAGCGCATATACAGACAGGTGGCGCCACAAGTGGGCCTGAGGTTGTCAAAGCATAGTAGTTGATGATGAATAATATAAAGAATCCTGCAGGAGATTACTGAGGATGAAGCCTAGGTGGAGGTGAGGTGGAACATTATACTCGTATAATGATTACACAGCACATATATAATGTATGTTACAAAATCGCGGGCAGAGTGACTGAGCATGGCCAGACAAGTTACCGAATTGACAGACAGGAGGCGACACAATCAACTCAGTTGAATAGTCAATGAACAATTAATAATAGATCAATTCAGTAGATCCCTTAGAATATAATAAGAATTGAAAGCTTCTGATTAATTATACTTCTATAATGCTTATGCATCAGATAATTTATTTTTATTTTGGCTAGTGAAGTATGGGTCATTCTTAGTAAAGCATTGCACAAGCTACGCTGCGGTCTTTCTCACTGCTATCTCTTCGAATAGATCAGACTCCCCATGTACTGAGTTATGTATAAGTAGGTACAGGCAGCGCCATGAAAAATCCAGGAATGGTGCTTTTTTCATCAATATTCACATGCTTGTAACTATTTCTGTATGTGTTTGATATTGATGACATTTCATAGCCTAGAACATCAAGATTTGGTCTATCCGATAGTATTGTTGGATTGAATATCTAGTAAGTTTGTATTTAAGTAAAGTCCATTTGTATGATGAGTGTATTTCGGTAATATTCCTTCATTACTGGTGTTAATGAAAACGACTCTGAAAACAGGGTAATTTTAATGGGCTCGCGCTTCCTTGCACTACATTGTAGAAGGTTGTGGATGATACCAAAAGAAGCGCAATGACCTTCGCTTTCTAACCATATATGGTTTGCCCTAGGTCAAAAAGGTCAATCAGGTCAAATTTTGCAATTTAAACTATTTTGAAAGTTTAAAACCCATCTACTGAATTAACAATTATTTTAAACCTAATAAGATTTGGTATAGATAGATAGGCAATTTGATTCCCTTTCCAATGATACCAACCTTACTATAGTGCTAGTTAGTGCAAGGAGCTACGCTGTGGTCTTTCTCACTGGTATCTCTCCGAATAGATCAGACTCCCCATGCACTGAGTTATGTATAACAAAATATAAGGCATGGAGATTAAATGTGCAGAAACAGCAATGGCGTCATTTTGTCAGTCCAAGGCCTGTGTTACAAATGCATTGCTGGGCTACAAGGTGCTACAGGGTGCAGTTTACTTGATCTTCCTTTTGCTGAAACATGGTTTTTTTTCATCACAATACAATTAGGGGCGTAGCCAGAATAAACAAACAATGTAAGTATATAATCGCTTGCATGTGCTTGCAGGAAATTACAAAATTGTAAGCACACTAAAGCACACAATCAGTCAATAATTCCGTCCTCTAGTCGAGGGTTGGATGCAATGGTTCTCCACTTGTCCCGATGGTGTGCTGTTCTGATAGACTGTGAATAATTCAAGCCTGTCCACTGTGAAATATTTGTAAACCATGATGTTCTTGGTCTCCCTCTCCCACTGCTGCCATTTACCTTCCCTTCCAACAATGTATGGCATATTGAACTCTGTCGAATGATGTTGCCAAAATAAATAGGTTTCTTTGTCTGTATAGTGGCAAACAAGCGTTTCTTATTTTTACTTTTTCTGAGAACTTCTTTGTTGGTGATCTTCTTTGTCCATGATATTTTCATCATCCTTCGATAAGTCCACATCTCAAATGCTGCTAAATGTTTGTACATTTTCTTAGAGATTGTCCATGTCTCAGCCCCGTACATTAGAGTAGACCACACATAACACTGAGGAATATGCTTCCTTGTATGTATTATTACAAGCTTCCACAGCTTTCAAAGCACACAAAGACACAATTATTATAAAAGACTTAGCATGGAAAATAGTGAAAAATTGTGCACATGTTTAGAGGAAATTTCAAAATGATAAACAGAAAATAAAAATAGTACCTTTGTTTGGGGTTTACGTCCTATATAAATATGTGTATATATATGTGTAGACCTATAGGTGGTGGGGCGGTGGGGTGGTGGGGCGGTGGGGCAGTGGGGCGGTGAGGCGGTGGGGCTGTGGGGTGGTGGGGTTGGTGGGGTGGTGAGGTGGTGGTGTGGTGGGGCGGTGGGGCAGTGGGGCAGTGGGGCAGTGGGGCGGTGGGGCAGTGGGGGGTGGGGTGGTGGGGCGGTGGTGTGGTGGGCGGTCGGGCGGTGGGGTGGTGGGGTGGTGGGGTGGTAGGGTGGTGGGGTGGTGGGGTGGTGGGGTGGTGGTGCGGTGGTGCGGTGGTGCAGTGGTGCGGTGGGGTGGTGGGGCAGTGGGGTGGGGTGGTGGGGTGGTGGGGCAGTGGGGTGGTGGGGTGGTGGGGTGGTGGTGGGTGGTGCGGTGGTGCAATGGGGTGGTGGGGTGGTAGGGTGGTGGGGTGGTGGGGCGGTGGGGTGATGGGGCAGTGGTGTGGTGTGGCGGTGGGGCAGTGGGGCGGTGGGGCAGTGGGGCGGTGGGGCAGTGGGGCAGTGGGGCGGTGGGGCGGTGGGGCGGTGGGGCGGTGGGGCGGTGGGGTGGTGGGGCGGTGGGGTTGTGGAGCGGTGGGGCGGTGGGGCGGTGGTGTGGTGGGGCAGTGGGGCGGTGGGGCGGTGGGGCGGTGGGGGGTTGTGGTGACGGCCCTTGTCCAGGTGCCTATTTATGTGTATGGGCAGGGGTGGCAGTCGGGTGAGGGCCGGCCTGCCCCAGGATGGCTCGGGCCAGTACACGAGCCGAAGCTAGCTGAATAATGAAGAAGGACACGGCGGTCTGCCGGGCTGCAGGTCGCCTCACCCCCGCCAACTGTGGCCTTCCCTCACCCACCCTCCCAGCCCTGGTTTCACAGCTTCAACACAAACTGACACTTTAACTAATAATGATCTCATGCCCAGAAATAGGTGACTGTTAATCCCTGGTCACATACATGTTAGTGAACGTAGTTGAACGTAGTTAAACGTAGGATAGATTAATGTGGGTGAAACGTGCTATCACTACGTTAAACTACCTACCTTAAGTTTCGGGCTGCGAAGAAGGCCCTGAACTGTGATCTGGAACCGTGTCTGATCCCTCACTCTGATCTGAAACCACTAATAGCCGCCCACATCAAATCCAAATGGCAACATGAGTGGGATGAGAACTATGTTCAACTTTTTCCACTAACGGCTATGTGACCATGACAAAATAGGGGAGCACCATGGCCTTGAAGATTTTTCCAGAACATTATCCAGAACACTATGGATTGGATAAAATGCTACCTCAGCAACAGGCAACAGAAAACAAAAATAAACAATACACTATCAGACAACCAACCTGTCACATGTTGTGTACCCCAAGGGTCAGTGTTAGGGCCACTCCTCTTTATAATCGATATAAACGATCTAGAAAAATGGTTGCAAACTGATTGCCTCCAACTATATGCAGATGACACAATCATATATGCAAATGGCACCACAGAAGAGGAGGTAATAACTAAACTAAATAAACTTCTACTAAAACTAGACGAGTGGTGTGAGTCCAACAAAATAACCATCAACACAAGCAAATCAAAAACAGTGCTCTTCTCGCTTAAACAAATGCCAGAAAGAAAACTACACTGTAAGTTAGGAAACCAAACATTAGAAAATGTAGACCATTACAAATACCTAGGCCTTGAGTTGGACAGCCAACTAAACTACAACCTAGGTATAAATAAAATTATCCAGAAAGTAAACCACAAATTGTGGCTATTTGCAAAGCTAAGAGACTACATGACACAAGAAATGTCAATAAAAATCTTCAAGGGCATGGTGCTCCCCTATTTTGACTATGGAGATGTAAACTACATGGGTGTGAGAAAAGAACTACTAAAAAAACTGCAAATACTGCAGAACAGAGCCCTAAAAATCTGTCTAAGACTAAACAAGCTGCACCCCATCTATGACATACACAAAAGAACCAAAGTGAAATTACTAGAAAATAGGAGAATAATTCATTTGAAAATATTAGCATATAGCTATAGTCAAAACAATAAACTTCTAACAAAACCGCAAAGGGCTACTAGAGCAAATAATGCGCCACTACTGAAGCAGACCAGAAGCCAAATAAAAGCTCATAAGAGAAGCATGCTGGAAATGGCTGCCAAGGTGTGGAATGCCCAAACGGTAAAGGAACGACAAATTCCGGACCTAAAAACTTACAAAAAATATCTGTGCAAATTAGGCTAAGAAACCCCAACTAAGCTGCACTGCAAAGGTGCATGTGATATGTGACGGCCCACCAGCGGGATGCCCAATGGTAACCATGCCAAGAGTAGCCAGATAACACACCACCCAGGTACGTACAAGCCTATGATATGTAAATAGGAGTAGGCTAGTCTAGTAATAAGAGTAGAACAAAATAAGATACATATATGCCAAAAAAATCCAAAAAAACTAACATAGGCTACTAACCATACCAACCAATTATCTATCTGCTACTGAAATGCAGGCAATCAAATAACTTATCAGCAGCTACTGTATGGTAAGATAACACCGACACTACAACTGGCCAGCATTGAAAACAAGCCTGGGTACTCGGGCTTATATGCTATATACAGTCTCAATTTAAAAAAAAAAAAAAAAAGGTTTTCTGTGGGTCAAAGTATGCTAGGGTATGCTAGAATATGCTAGAGTATGCTAGAGTACACTGGAGTACAGTAAGAAGTAAGCTAGAATACGCTAGAGTATGCTAGATTACTCTAGAGTACATTATCATCATAGAGGCTACGTCTGCCTCAAACATACCTCTCTTTTGAACATATCCAAAGCTTAAATCGGAACTCACGTGAGAAGTATGGATGCCGGTACGTTCAACTACATTCAACTAGGTAAGCCTCCACTACGTCCAACTGTGTTCACTAACGTGTATGTGACCGGGCCTTCAGGATTAGCCAAAATGATTGTCAAATGTGCATTACATGCCCAGAGCATGAGGTGGAGTAATTAAAGCCGCATAGTCCGATGAAGCATCACATTTTCAAAAACAAAACAATTATCTAGAATTGATTCTACATCTCTAACTTAGATACTGATGCACTTATTAAAGTTGCATAGTCCGACGGTTTTGTGTTTCTGTCATTTTCTGAGATAAATGTATTAGATTGATCATTAAAATCCACCTTACTTTAGTTTGAATTAACTTTTATTTAAAATAGTTTCCAGTGAAAACGTGCAAAATTAATTGTATATAAGTGTATATACATTGCTCACGGGCACAGAAGACAAGGAGGCTGAGGTGGGAAAACATGGCATTTATTCGGGCGTGGCCCCTCGGCAGCAAGTCATGGTACATGTTATTGCTTAGAAGGGAACCCGCGCCCGATCTAAGGTCATGTAAGGTTATGACATATGGGCATGAGATGGTAAGTGCAAGATATGGATAATGGTGGAAGAACAATGATGAACAACAAGATAATAAGCAGAAATGAATTTGTACAGGGTAAAATGAGTGTATTGTCTACATTTAATCAAGTAAAGGTGATCTGCCGTTTGCTCGGTTGTCAAGTGGCTATTATTAATTAGGTGGTTAATTAACTTTGTTAATTGACTTATATTTTAATTTTAACATTTAATTTAATAGTTTGTTTGATTGGCTCGCCAATTAATCGGGAGGTGTGGGTGGGTGAAAAGAGGGTGGTGTAGTAGTTGTCAGTCAGAGGCGCCGTTGCGGACTGACATTTCGATGGGCAGCATGGAAGGCTGTGGATCGGTGTGATGTGATTGGTAGATGGGAATTGGATTTTAATTGGTTGGGGAGACTTGAGTGGAGTGTCAGGCTGTGAGCCTGGCATGCTCTCTTGCTCACCAGGGGGGTGATTCAGCCTCACCATCCCCCCATGCCCAGCAATGAACCCGAATGAGCGTAACCGCTCATTCCAGACCATGTACACATTTGAATATACATGTACATATTTGTATATACATGTACACATGTACAATTTATTTGTACATATATACATAACAATCCGATGAAAGCCTAGACATTGCTAAGCTGAAGCACTTATCTAGATTTATTCCTCCATTTATCCAGCTCAGTTATTGGTGCACCTTGGTGGCTTTGCTGACATATCTTTTATCGATAAATATATTAGGTTGATCGCTATTGTCAACTTTTGAAGTAACTTTTATTATAAATGGCTAACTTTGAGGATATTTGATGTGAAAACATGCTAAATTAAGTTGCGCACGGATAGATAAATACTGACAAACCAAGGTTCAGTTGCAACTGATTATATTAAATTGATTTAGCATTTCCTTCTATGCAACCACCATTACTGAATCATAAGTGAATCCTATGCCATATATATATATATATATATATATATATATATATATATATATATATGCATACTATTGCATTGGAAATCCTAATCCAACAACTCAAAACCTTGCATGTGAATGTTAAATGATTTAATGTACCTCATACTCATTACTTATTGCATTGTGTACACTTTAATTTCAGAATCTACTTCACACATTCATGTATGTTTATGACAGCAAGTGGCAACGTCAGCACTCAGCACTCAGCATCACAGCATCACATCATAACATCAGCACATGAGCACAGCAGCAGAGCAGCAAAACAACATAGCAACACAGCAGCAAAACAGCACAGCATCACATCAGCACAGCAGCACAACAGCAAAACAACACAGCAGCACCGCAGCAAAACAGCACATCAGCACAGCAGCACAGTAACGCAGCAGCATAGCAGCACAGCAGCATATCAGTACATCAGCACAGCAGTACAGCAATACAGCAGCACAGCAGCACAGCAGCACAGCAATACAGCAACACAGCAACAAAACAACACATCAGCACACCAGCACAACAACAATACAGCACAACAGCACAACAGCACAACAGCACGACAGCACAACAACCCAACAACACAGCAGCAGAGTAGCAAAGCAACGCATCATCACAACAGCACATCATCACAACATCACAACAGCGCAACAGCACATCAGTACATCAGTACATCAACACAGCAGCACAGAACCACATGACCACATGACCACATGACCACATGACCACATCATCACAGCACCACAGCACAGCAGCACCGCATCACAGTAGCACAACAGCACAGCAGCACAGTAAGACTTCATTGATTTTCGCTGCTGACGTAATAACGGCTGTAGCCAGTCTAGTTCCGTTGCTATGCTACTACTTCATTCCATAACCATATGTCATTAGTGAAGGAAAACCAACTGTCGTTTGCCATTTCAGTCCATTGAACCTGCTCCCCTCCCCCCTCCTCCCCTTTCCCCGTCTCCCCTTCACACTCTAGCACTCCACTTCCCCCTCCTTCCCGCTATCCCTTCCCCTTTCCCCTCCTACCGGCTCGCCCCTCCCCATCCCCTGCCACCTCCCCATCTCCCCCCGCCTCCTCCTCCTATCCCCCTTCTCCTCCTTCCCATTTCCTCTCCTTCTCACCCTCCACTCCCCCCCCCCCCCCCCCCCCCTTCCCCCTGTCCCCTCCACCCTCTCCCATCACACAATACCACTCCCCTTCCCACTCCTTCCCTCTACCCCTCCCATCTCCATTCCCTCTTCTCCTCCTCCCCCCCCCCCTCTCCCATCTCCCCTCACTTCCCCTTATCTCCTTCCCCTTTCCCTCTCCCCTCTCGCCTCCCCTCCCCTCTTCCTCTCTCCCCCTCTGCCCCCCCCCCCCCCCTTCCGCTCCCTCCCCCTCTCCACCTCACTTTCCCACCCTCCTGCTCCCTCTCTCCCTTTCCCTTCCCCCACTCCCCGTTCCCTTCTCCTGCCCCGCCCCTCTCCTCCCCCGCCCCTCTCCCCCTCCACCCCTCCCTTGCACCCCCTCTCCCCCTCCAGCCCCCCTCCCTTCCCGGACAGTGCATCCTTCACGTGCACATGACGTGCAGTGCGCGCAGTCAATTCGAATCAACGTGCATTGTCGGCGTCCATTTGATGGAATGTTCTCATTACTGGGTAATTTTTTTCTAATTGCTCACACTCATTACCGCGCCGCTGTCAATTCGCACTCCATTGAACGGCGAAAAAGTGCGTTGATGAGTAGAGTTAGTTGGCAGACTCTCTATGCAGAGCGGGCCCATCATGAGGGGAATATGCAGATCCCCTGTAGCACCCACTCGTTTGAATAATTATATATAATGTGTGTGCATGGATGGAGGGTGATAACTGCGTTATCGCGAGTAATAATTTGGGGTGTGGGATTACTCACCCCACCCCCACACGGGCGGTGCATGTAGGTAGGTGGGTGGGTGTGGGGTGTGGGGTGTGGGGTGTGGGGTGTGGGGTGGGGCTGTGGGTGGCAGTAGTGGTGTGTTGATGGTGGAGGGGGGGGGGTGTCTTTTCGAAATTCGCATATATTGCATATATTTATATATATATCTGTCACACATGCGTAATATGCATATATGTATATGTATAGGCTGATGAGCAGGTGGAAGTTTCCGCCTTATTAAATATCATACTCATAAGTCATATAATGCTTATACTTTTTTATAGAGAATATGTATGGATATAAATATGTATATATGTATATGCATCATGTATGTGTATATGTATATATTCATATATATGTATGTGTATATGTATATATATATCTAGTGTATATATGCATACGCATATATGTGTATATGCGTATATGCGTATATGCGTATTATTTGTGATTATGCATATATGCATATATATGTATATCACTACGCGTAGATGTGTATATGTATATATCATCATCATCATGCTGTCGGTCGCGATGCGACAAAGACTGCTTTCATTACTTGACTGCCACTCTCCATTTAGCTCTCTGCTGTGAGAGTTGCATCCATGAGTCGGTCTTCATATCTCTCAGCTTCAGGTTTCTCTTGATGGTATCCCTGAACCGGAGACGGGGGCGCCCTCTCTTTCTGTAGCCAGAAGACAGTTGAGAATAAAGGATCTGCTTTGGTAGCCTGTCTGATGACATCCTCATGAGGTGTCCAGTCCACCGGAGATTCTTTTTGATCAGAAGATCTTCCATAGAGGGCAGCCCCATCTGTTCGAGTATTTCCTTATTCGTCACTTTGTCCTTCCAGGTTAGCCTCATGATTGAACGCAGATGTCGCATCATGAAGGCATGCAGCTTTTTCACCTGCCGTCTGTACACTGTCCAGGCCTCGGCTCCGTATAGTAGGGTGGATAGCACGGTTGCGCGGTAGATCTTACCTTTGACCCGAATGGACACATGGTGGTTGTTTCAGAGTCTCTGGCGTAGTCGGCTGAAAGATGCGCTAGCCTTGGCCATCCTCCTCTGTATCTCAGCATCAATGCGTCCATCACTTGATATAGTGCTTCCGAGATAGGTGAATTCCGGAACAGAGTTCAGCTTGTTTCCGTCAACCATGATCTCCTCCTCTCGGGTTCTTGTAGAGTTGGGTTGGTACAGCACCTCCGTCTTCTTGATGTTAATTTTCAGGCCAAACTTCTTTGATGCATCGGAGAAAGCGTCCACTATTTTCTGGGTCTCTTCAGCAGAGTGGGCAACCATTGCACTGTCATCTGCGAATAGTAGCTCTCTCACCAGTATCTGAGTAGTCTTGGTCTTCGCTCTGAAGTGTGCGACATTGAATAGGTCAGTGCTCTGTCTGGACTGTATATAGATGCCATCCCCCATGTCTCGGAAGGCCTCGTCTAGCATTGCTGATAGGAAGATGGAGAAGAGCGTGGGGGCCAGTACACAACCTTGCTTGACCCCAGTGGTAACCCCGAACGATTCCGAGACTTCCCCTCCAGCATTAACGTTCGCCATCATTCCTGTATGTAGAGCCTCGTTCATAGTTGTGAACTTCTCTGGGCATCTGTACTTCCTCAGGAGTTGCCATAGCCCGGTCCTCCCGACTGTATCAAATGCCTTATTGAAATCGACAAATACCATGTACAGTGGTCGGTCCTGCTCAATGCACTTTTCTTGTAGCTGTCGGAGACAAAATATTATATCCACAGTGCTCCGGTTACCTCTGAAGCCACACTGTGACTCCGGTGTTATGTGGATAGATAGTCTGTTGAGTAGGATCCTGGCGAAGATCTTCCCTGCTATGGAAAGAAGAGATATTCCTCTATAGTTCCCACAGTCTGTTCGATCACCTTTCTTGTAGATGGTTACAATGCTGGCATCCTTCCATGCTTGGGGTACAGAACCCTTCTCCCAGGCATTGGTGATTAGTTGGTGCAGTCTGTTGAGCAGATTGTCTCCTCCATGCTTCCATACCTCGGCAGGTATATATGCATATGTATATATATATATATTTACGTGTATATATGCATGTAGATATGCATGAATATATATTTATTTATATATATGTGCATATACACAAGTAATTTGGGTAGTACCCTCCCAACATTACCTCATTAACATCCCAGCTCACATCACAACAACAACCAGTACCACCTGGTGACAATGACTACTCATAGTCATAACGACTTTATCGTGTGGCCATCTCATTTGGTCTCAAAAAGCCATATTGGTTAACAACTGGTTGATTATAGTGATGCTCTTCAATAGATTACATCGCCATTCCAGCGGCGCGGTGCATTGTGGGATGGGTGGAAGAAAAACAAACCCATGAGAAGCACATGGCACATGCTAATACACTGGGTGCAGCTATGAAATGTGCTAGTTTCAGCTCATCTCAGCTCTTGTTTGAAACATAGAACACCAACTAAAAAAATATATATATAATAAAGTAAAATATTAATCTTTTATCCAGCATTGCATTTACATCAATATAATCATTAAATCTTATGCCATGTGCATTTAGATTTAAGCAAATCTAGGCACTCAGACTAGTGTTAGAGCCATAGCCAGAGTCAGTTTTACTTATTGTATTCATGTTTTTATTTATATCCTATGGTTAATGACATATGTAGAACTAGAAAATGAATAGGGTTAATCATATATTGGTTATATATTTCTTTGAAACAAGTTTTTTTTGACACATTTGACATTTTAATATTTAGAACAAGAATTACTTATGTCGAGTCAATGGTTATGTAAACATCAGACTGTAAAGTGACTGAAATTGTATATTTCTTGCTCAAATTGCTTAATTATGGAGAGTTGTGTCTTAAACATATTCATTATATTATTATATTGCATCCATCCATCCATGTTTGTGCCAAATTGTTAGGTATTTTGATTAATTTTGAATACAATTGAAGTTTTACCCGATGCATATTGGCAAACTCAATGGCCGTACGCCTTTGCTTTGCTGCCAGCGCCGTTTTCAACGCATGCGCAGGCGGAACGGTGATCTCGTCTATTAGTGATGAGCGGGTGTCGATCAGAAACCGCTACCAGTAGGCTACCACATTCACTAATGAAGTAGCGAACATGCCGGGTACTTGGAGTTATCTGACGTGTCACGTGACAGCTCCTGTCACGTGACACAGTCATCTGATTATATTGGTTCCCAATCAGGATATCTAATCGGCATTATTAAGCCATCATGTGCAGTATTTCCAGGGTGGGGGTGGTGAGGGGGGGGGGGGGGGGGGCTGGGGGTGGAGGGATACGCATCAACTGGCAGGAGGACTTCTCCTGCAGGGAGAGTGTGTGTGTGAGGGGTGGGTGGCGGGACGGTTGGTTGGTTGGTTGTTGGAGTTTTACGTCCTGGCAATATCTAAGGTCATATATAGTCGGGTACAAACTTGTGACTGTGCGCACTCATGGCAACTTTATAAGTGCTTCCCCACTGGGAAATCAGGCCGCTGGGACCATGACCGAATATCCCGCTCAGTCACATTATCCTGACACTGACATAACCAGTCCTTGCCCTATCCTAATAATGCTGAACACCTGGCTAGGAAGCGACAGGCATCCATTTTTGAGTCATTGATTTGAATCGACAAGAGTTTAAACCTGTGGGTTCGAATCCCACAATCTACCAAAACGGGAGACGGACGCTCAACGCATTCGGCTTCCCGGTCTGGTCCTGCATGTATAATATATATATAATATATAAATATATATATATATTTATATATATATAAATATATATATAGATATTTATATATATATAGATATTTATAGATATTTATATATATATATTTATAAATATATATAAATATATATATAAATATATATATATACATTTATATATATATAAGTATATATATATTTATATATATAATCCCCCCAAATCATGACAGAAATTCAAAACTGTGCAACTTTAACAAGCAGCATTTCTTCAGAGCTGACACATCTTCTACAAAGTTGTACAAATGAACGCGGCCCGCCCATCACAGCGTGAACCCAACTCGACAACCGCGACAATGGCGATTCCACCGAACCCGTTACAACGCCCACTTGTAGCGGGCTGTCTCTTCCTCTTCTTCAACTGGAATGCATTTTGTCGAAGGTGAATCGCGAACAAAGCAAGTTTATTAGACAACACCCCCACCTCGCCCTCCACCCCTCCACCCCCCTTCCCCTCCCCCCATCTCCCCCCACTCCCCTCCACCTCGCCCTCCCCTCCACCTCCCAACCACCTCCCCCACCACCTCCCCCTCCCCCTCATCCTCCCCCGGCTCCCGTGAAATCTTCGACACCCCGCGCCTCCGCCCTTCCACCCCCCGCCCACACACACACACATTCACACACTCTCACATACTTACTTGTGCATCCGTCTCCCGTTTTGGTAGATCGTGGGATTCGAACCCACAGGCTAGAACCCTGGTCGAGTCAAACCAATAACTTAAAAATTGATACGTGTCGCTTCCTAGCTTGGCGCGCGGCATTATTAGGATAGGGCAAGGACCGTTTAGCTCAGTGTCAGGATAATGTGACAGAGTAGGATATCAGGTCATAGTACTGGAAGCCTGGTCTCCCAGTGGGGCAGCATCATGATAAAGTCACCATGAGTGTGCACTGTCACAAGTCGGTAGCCGTCCTGATATGACCGTCAATGTTACCAGGATGTAAGACTCCAACAACCAACCAACATCTACTTCCCTCCCCCCCCCCCCGCCACACTTCCATCGCTCTAAACCATGCTGAACAGCAAAGTCATTAGGAGTTATTAGATTCATCAAACCTTCTTTTTGCAACCAAGATCGGGCGTGCATCAGTAAATCGCATGCGATTAAACAACAAAAAAAAGGGAAAAAAAGGGGGGTAAAAAAGAAGGAAATAAAACCCAATAGGGAGACAAATTCACACAGCCTGCAGGAAGTCGTTAGTTGTCGCCAACATGGCTGATTAATGCGGTTTGCGTATGGTTAGCAACGCACGCCGGAACCCCGTTGATCCGCTAATAGGGTCGGACAGGCCTGGGGCTCCATAAACAACGGGGGGAGGAGGGGGAGGAAATACTGGGGGGGGGGGGGGGGTAGACAAAAGAAGAGAAATGAACGGAACGGCACCGCCAGGGGGTACCACATGCTTTCACCGACTTCCTCCAAAGGGCTGACGCCAGGGGGCGTTTGATGGGAAACCACCTGGCGGGGCTGCGGGTAACCATAGCTGGGGACCTAGAAGGATGCATAGGGACATGGCACGTCCGTCGGGTGAAGGAACTTTACCGATATATGCCGCCAGAGGGGGTGGGGTAGGGGCGGGGGTGTGGGTAGAGGGATCTGGGGAGGGAGGATGATTAGGGGGTGGAGGAGGGAAGGTTGCTGTTGAAAACTTTGCTATTGATATGCATTAAACATTAAAAGAAAATTCCATGCGCATACAGGCACATATACACACATGCGCACATGCACATGCACACATACACATACATACACACATGCACACATGCACACATAAACATAACACATATACACATACAGACATACATGAATCCACGCATACACACATATACACATACCCGCATACACATATACACATGCACACATACACACATGTACACATATACACACATACACATACACCCATTCACAAATACACACATCTACACATACATACATGCACACCTACACACCTATACACATACACTATACACATATATATATTCATACCATGCATACACATGCACACATAGACATTCACATACACATACACAGATAGATATACACATACATACATAATAGATATATACATAACACACATACACATACCCACATAACACATACATGCATACATCATTACATGCGTACATACCTACACACACATAGATACATACACACATATATATACACACATACATAATAGATACATACATAACACACATACACATACATGCATACATCATTACATGCATATATACCTACACACATAGATACATACACACAGCGCCAACAGAATACGTTCCTGTATTCGGCGTATTCAGCAATGCTCGTTGCGGTCACGTGACTGACGTGACCCACGTGACATATGCATATGCTAATTGCGTGTTTATATGTAAGCACGAGCCGCTCACATTTCACCACACGCTTCCATTGAAAGCACCCTGTCCTCTGGAGACCGATGAGCAGCTCAATTGAACCCACGCCGTGGTGTGTGTGTGTGTGGGTATGTGTGTGTGTATCGGTATAATGCGGTACTGTGGTAGTGGCTAGTGTGTTGGTTCACAAGGGAACAACAACTTCATTGAGAGGAAAAGTTCGGGGAGATTGTGTGAGATGCTGGAAATGGTGAATAGGGGAGCCAGGTGATTGTGGTGGTTGGGAATGCGCGTGGTAGTGTGTGTGGTGGATCCTTGGGGTGGATGTGTGGGGAAGTTGTGTTGGTGTGTGAGGTGTGTGGGGTATGTGTGGTGCAGAGCCACAGTAGAACCTATACATTAAAGTCACATTAAACCCGTTAACACAATTCTAATGGCCGAATGTTAGAGAGGTTTTTGACCTACATTTCTTTACCCTACATATAAAAAAACCCACACGCTTCAATGGACATGTTCTAACAACTATTCGACAGTAAAATAACATACTTCTTCCTGTATACGTGAATATATTCAGCATTTGGTGTCGCAGTGTACCGCAGTTTGCTGTCGTGTGGGGCAGTGTGTTGCAGTGTTGTGCAAATCGGTGCAGTGTGCCACAGCGTTCCGTAGTATGGTGCAGTGTGGTGCAGTGTGCAGCAGATTGCAGCAGTAGGTATGGTGCGGTATGGTGCAGTATGATGCAGTATGGTGCAGTATGGTGTGGTGCAGTATGGTGCAGTGTGGTGCAGTATGGTGCAGTGTGGTGCAGTATGGTGCAGTGTGGTGCAGTATGGTGCAGTGGGTGCAGTATGGTGCAGTGTGGTGCAGTGTGGTGCAGTGTGGTGCAGGGTGGTGCAGTGTGGTGCAGTGTGGTGCAGTATGGCGCAGTGTGGTGCAGTGTGGTGCAGTGTGGTGCAGTGTGGTGAAGTGTGGTGAAGTGTGGCATAGTAGACACAGTATGGTGCAGTGTGGTCTAGTGTGTTGCAGTGTGGTGCAATGTGGTTCAATGTACCACGGCATTCCACAGTATGGTGCAGTATGGTGCAGTATTGTGTAGTATGGTGCAGTATGGTGCAGTATGGTGCAGCATGGTGCAATGTGGTGTAGTGTGGCATAGTATGCACAGTATGATGCAGTGTGGTCTAGTGTGTTGCAGTGTGGTGCAATGTGGTTCAATGTACCACGGCGTTCCACAGTATGGTGCAGTGTGGTGCAGTGTTCCACAGTGTGGTGCAGTGTGGTGCAGTGTGGTGCAGTGTGGTGCAATGTGTTGCAGGGTTCCGCAGTGTGCTGCGGGATGGTGCAGTATGTTGCAGTGTGTTGCAGTGTGATGCAGTATGGTGCAGTGTGGTGCAGTCTGGAGCAGTGTCATGCATATGTCTTACAGTGTGGTGCAGTGTGCCACAGTGTGCCGCAGTGTTAGAAAATCATGGTAATGGAATGGTGCATAAAACCCTGGAACCAACCTAGTAACAAACAGAGAGACATGCCTAGAGTAAATACTAACATGAGCTCTGCACTGATTCTTGTTTCTGTTGTTGTTGTCCAGGAGGCTCAAACTAACTGTTCACAATATTCGCATTTCATGTGATTTGGCATGAATGACACTGCACCCTCCTCTCTAGATAAAGGATTCACCCCGTACTCGCAGTACATGGGCGAATACCAACCCTATATAAAAACGGTCGAAAATGCGGGGAAATCAAATGAGAGCCTAATTTTACAATCTAAGAAGCAACAATTATTCTTTACATATGTCTTATTATTTCCCCGCTACCCGAGTTGAAAAATATAATAAAATATCTAGTTTAATAAGATTTTAAAGTGAAATCGACGGCATTCTAGCGCCGTCATCTTGTCTTTTTGCATTCTCACCCATTTCACCAACTCTGTGCCTATATGGGTAGCCATTTGATACTGGAGCCACAGTTTCTAGTTCATGTTCCATACTAAAGCTATTTTCACCCGTATTTACAGTACGTTGTCCTTCACCCATGTACTACAAGTACCGGGTGAATCTTTTATCTACCTCCTCTCCTGACAGCGCCTTGGACTCATCTTCAGGTGGAAGGGTCACTTTATCTTTCCATCCACCTGACTGACCGGTAGCCTTTCATACCTTTTCTGCTATTGCTATCACTTCACAGCCTCTGACCTACCGTCACTTTCTGGCTAACTGGTGATGCACACACTTTCCATGCACCCACCCTACAAGTAGTACAGCTGTTTGTTGAACTTTTTAGGGCTGAACTTGGACGCTATCGTTTTGCTTAAACTTTAAGGTTGCATAGTCCGATAAAAATAGAAACTTTTCAAAGCAAAACACTTATCTAGGTTTGGATCTACATATATATGTTAGATACCAATGCGATTATTACTATTTTCTTCTATATATAAAAGCATACTAAGTAAATCTAATTGAGCCTGTTACTGCCGAAACCTATGGGGACAAGAGTCTTGGCAAGCATGCCAACATTATTTTTGCATGTTAATAGCCAAATATCTCTAAAGAAACTCGACACCTCAACCAAAATTGTGCGCCGCCAATTCTAGTGAAAGATCTATGCCCAACCGCTGTTATTTTGAAACAAGGTGGCACGGTGCTATCGAATTGTTTTCCAATTTGGTACCCAACTTGATGCGCGAAAAGGAAGAGAGGAGGCGGGGGTGGAAATAAAAGGTTTTTATTTTCGCCTCAGAAAAACATACAGGGCATACAGGGTAAACGAGGAGTAGGTGTAAATAATGAACAAGGGATAAAATAACATGAAGAGCGGGGTAAAAATAGGGAAACAGAGATCAAATGTCAGTGGAGTGAGGGGGTGCCGAGGAGCCGTCCACCAGTGGAAGAGAAGTAGGAGGAGTGTAGGGTGGGTGGGTGGTGAAGAAAGGGTAGAGCTGGGAGACGGCAGGAGGGCGAGTGCCTGAGGGAGGCCATGGGGCGGCCTTATAAAGGGAGAGGGAGGGGCGACAGCAGGTGAGTGTGAAAGCTGCGGCCCGGGGGAGGCGACAGGTGGCGAGCAGCGGCGTCGGGTGAGGCGTGAGCGCCGGGCGACGCGGAGGGCTGGGGGAGGGGGGGCGGCGGCGCCGCGCCCGTCTGCCGAGGTGAGAAAGCAGCGCGACAGCGCGGGGCGGGGGGAGGGTCTCTTCCTCTCCTCGCATCAAACGTAATGCTTCGCATTAACGACCGATGCGGAAAAGGAAGAGAGGAGTGCGGGGTGGAAATAAAAGGTATTTTATTTTCGCCTCAGAAAACATACAGGGCATACAGGGTAAACGAGGAGTAGGTGTAAATAATGAACAAGGGATAAAATAACATGAAGAGCGGAGTAAAAATATGGCAACAGAGATCAAATGTCAGTGGGAGTGAGGGGTGCCGAGAGCCCTCCACCAAAAGTAGGGAGGGCTCGAGGCGCGCCCGAGCGCCCCGAGCGGAGCAGGTGGGGCGGGCCGGCCGAGAGGTGGGCCGTGTCGGGGTCAGGCTCCTCTCGGGGCGGGGAGTGTCCGGGGCCTGCGTCGACGGGGAGCGGGCGGCCAAAAACGGGGGAGGGGCCCGCTCCTTGGCGGATCCGGTGAGGAAGCGTCCGACGAGGGTCGAGCAGGGGGGCAGCGAAGTCCTCGGGGCTGGATGGGGTGTGGTCGGTCGGGGTCTGGGCGGCGGCTGTTTGTTGAAGGCGGTGTCGTGAGGATCGGCTGGCAGAGGGTTCCTCCTGAGGCTGGGCTGGGATGCGGTTCGAGGTTGTGATGCCCGAGGTGATGATCCTCGGCTGGGACTTGGCGGCGCTGCGATCGATGGTCGCTGGGAGGTTGTCGGCGGGGCTTGCGGGGCTGTCGGCAGTGGTGAGGGTGAGGCGCCGGAGGGGTCCCCCCCGGGCCGGCCGGGGGGAGGCCGGCGGATCAAAAATCCGCCGAGGTGGCGGGGGGGGGGTCTGGCGCTCACGGGTTTGTTTCGTGATGCAGTCGGCCTCGCTGTGCATGGTTAGGAGGCGCCTCACATTGGCGCAGTATGCGCAGACGTGACGGCGCCTGTCCCCTCACCGTGGGCCTCCCCGAGGCGGGCCCGATCGCACGAGGCGGGGGCGCGGTTCCAGGCCGGGCAGGGGGCCCCGTGGGTCTCCCTGTCGTAGGTGGCGCGGGCGTCAGCTTGGGGTCGGGGGAGGTGGGCGCCTCGGTGGAGAGGGTCGGGTAGGCGGGCAGGGGCGGCGGTGGCTTGGTCCTCGGGCATGGCCAGGCAGTCTAGTCTCATGAGGTTGAGCGCTACCGGGTCATGCCAGCCCTGGGGGAGGGTTCCGTCCGCGATGGCGGTAAACAGGGTCTCTGAGTACCGGCGGACGGTTGCCCAGGGGTAGACGAGGTTATCCCGGCAGACTGCTAGGTGGTGGTGGTGGAGTCCCTGGGCGGAGTGGGCGGGGAAGTCGGGGTGGTCGATGAGGGTGAGGAGGGCGAGGGTATATTCGTCCTTTGTCGCCTCTCCCCTCTTCACCGGCTTTCTCTCGGCCCCTCGTTTTCACCAGGTCCGAGGGGAAGATGTAGTTGGCCGGGATCCCTTGGCGCCTCACGGAGTGGCGCGCCTCGGCGGATGCCAGTATCTCCCGGACGGCGTCGGCCGCGGAGGCGGGGCTGTGGCGGATGGCCTCCTCGCGGTAGGCCGGCGAGGTGGCGGGTGGTGGTTGACTGGAGAGGTGACGGTACCTCTCGTACTCCGGGTGCGCGGCTCCGGGGAGGGTCGCCTGAGGCGGCGGCGGGGGCCGGGCTGCGGTGGCGGTAGGTGCCCGAGGCGTCGGGGCGGCCTGGCGCCTCGGGGGAGATGAGGGGATCCCCGGGCGGGTCCCCCCGGTCTCCAGGGAGTCGATCCGGGCGTGGAGGGTCGGCCGTCGCCTGGCGCGCCTCGGCGGCGGAGTGCTGTTGGTCGAGCTGCATACGCTGGAGCGCCTCCAGCAGTGTCGACATCTCGGGGCCCGAGGTGCGGCCCGAGGGCGCCGCGGGGGACGCCGGGGCGTAGGCCGGGGAGTCGCCCCCGGCCGGGTGCTGGAGAGGGCCCCGGGGTGCCGGGGGCGGCCCGGGATCCCTTCCGTCCACGTCCTTTTCCTCGAGGCATCCTGAGGCTGAGCTGGGGCAGAGGTCCGAGGTGGAGTAGCCAAGTTGAAGAAAGGGTAGAGCTGGAGACGGCAGGGGGCGAGTGCCTGAGGGAGGACAGGGGGCGGCCTTATAAGGGGAGAGGGAGGGGCGACAGCAGGTGAGTGTGAAAGCTGCCGGCCCGGGGGAGGGCGACAGGTGGCGAGCAGCGGCGACGGGTGAGGCGTGAGCGCCGGGCGACGCGGAGGGCGGGGGAGGGGGGGGCGCGCCGCGCCGTCTGCCGAGGTGAGAAAGCAGCGCGACAGCGGGGGGCGGGGGGAGGGTCTCTTCCTCTCCTCGCATCAAACGTAATGCTTCGCATTACGACCAAAGCTGCATAGTCTGATGAAATATCAAATTTTCAAAACCAAACCAATTATCTAGATTTGATTTTACATATCTAACTTAGATACTGATGCACTTATTGAACATTTGTTTCTGTGTAGAAAGCAATATGAGTCAATTTAACAGAACCTGTTACTGCAGAAGTCTATGGTGTCAGAGCTTTGGCAAGCTTGCCAAAACTAATTTTCCATGTGTGCACTCGAAATATGTAAAAAGTTTACCATTTAAAATAAAAGTAACTTTGAACTAATGTAAAGGAGATACTAGTGATCGATCTAATATATTTATCTCAGAAAATATACAGAAATTCAAAACCATCGGACTATGCAACTTTAAGGGGGGAAAAAAGAAGAAAAACTCTATAACTGCTTTGATGGCGTGGAAGGTCCACTCTCCTCCTCCCTCCCCCCTCAACCCTTCCCCCCTCCCACAGACCACTACGATTTGACCTCTTTCCCCCATCGGCGTGCCCCTCCCAAGGTCAAACTGACCCTTATAGCGAGCGGCTAGCGGCGGGTGGGATGGTGGGGGTTGTGTGTAAGGGGGAATGACAACGGTGCGCAGCTCTGGTCAGCGTGGCCCGCCCTGATAGCCGCGTATCAGCGCCCGGGGGATCCACCATTACGGGCTTCTCTTCCAAACAAAGCCCCCGGCTCAGAGGTTGGTTGGTTGTTGGAATTTCAAGTCATGGCAACGTCTAAGGTCATATCAGGACGGGTACCGACTTGTGACAGTGCACACTCATGGTGACTTTATAATGCTGCCCAACTGGGAAATTAGGCCTGCAGCACTATGACCCGATATTCCATTTAGTCACATTATCCTGACACTGAGCTAAACAGTCCTTGCCCTATCGTATCAATGTTGAGCGCCTGGCGAGGAAGCGACAATAATCCATTTTCTATGTCATTGGTTTGACGCAAAGGAGCGTGCTGTGCCTCTCCCAAGCCCCGCAAAAATTTGCACCCAATATGCACACGTGACGCTTATTAAACTGTGGCCGCATCCAGGGTTGGACACACATGTACCGGGACTGGTTCGGGTTGTAATTCTAAAAAGGAGGTTTTTGTTGCTGTTATTTTATTAATATCATTTATTATTCTTGCCTTAAAAGAAAAAGGTGAATGAATGAATGACTGGCGGATGCAAGAGGCAGACGTGTGTACCTGTACCGGCCCCATGGAGTATTAAACGTGCACAATAGTGAACTTTCGTAGTCCAGTTCAATTTGCCAATATCCTGTCATTGCGTGTAAAACTGAGAAATACTGTGCGTTCGCCATTTTGGCGATAATTTCATCAATAGTTTTAGTAGGGATTGGCCCCCTTTTGATAGCTTTGTTCAACTTCGTCGGATCCAGACAGATTCTTATCTTATTAGGTTTTTTAACAATTGTTATAGAATTTACCCATTCAGTAGGTTCATTCTGTTCAACAATTACATACATTTTTACCATGCATTTTACTTTGTCATGCACCTTATTTTGAATCGCGTATGGGATCCTCCTCGGTGGGTCGACAACAGGTTGTACAGATTTGCCAATATGGATGACAGCATTCGATTTTATCAGGCCTAAACCTTGAAAAACATCTTTGTATTTGCGTACCAGATCATGGGCTTGCGGGCTGTGTACATTGTTCAGGGTGGAAATGTTTGTCAGCATGCCAGAGTTCACCTCGTCAACTCACACCAACAAGTTCAGCACAACACAAGCCTGTTTACCCAAGATAGGTTGACAGTCCCGCACCACTTAGAATGTAAAGTTTCTGCCATCGATCTCGATCAAAGCCTTGCTGTCGGGAGTGATCCGAAGCCCTGAAAATGTCACGAGCGAACACCTGGTGTTCATCAGCCACACCGATGCGACCCTGTCAAAGATGTTCCTCAGAAGAACGTTCACCTCCGATCGTATGTCAAGCTTGAACTTAACTGGATGACCGTTCACTCGGACGGGCGCATACCAGAGTTTGGCTTCTTGTTCTGTGCTGTGCTCGATGGCACCAACCGCCAGATCTGGGTCTTGTTCGGCATTGTGAGGGTCAGGTTCTTCCATGGTCAACTCATTGACTCTGCCAAGTTTATTCTGCAAACCTTCCCGAAGTGCCCAACATTCTTGCAGGCAATGCAAGTCGTGCCCCTCACTGGACAGACTCCACGCCAGTGTTCGTAATCACAGTTTTGACATTGAATCTTTAATTTGCCTGCACCGGTGTTGTTTCCGGCCTTCCAAGATGGCTATTTCCAAGATGGCAGCCCAGCTGGATGAACCACTGGTGCACCTGTACCCGTATTTGAATATCTGTTCAGAAAATCGATTTCTTTCACCTCCACGTCCAATTTCTTTTCCTTCAACTGGTCAGCACTGAATTCACTGAGCTTGCACATGTCAATGCACTTTTCAAGTGTGAGATTGGCTGTTCGAAGAATTTTGTTTCTCAAAGTCATGTTCTTGACTCCAGCAACTAAATGATCATGCAACAGCGATTCTTCAATCGGCCCATATTCACAATCTTTCACTCTGTCCCTGATGGCTGTGATATAAAGTAGACATGTTTTCACTGGCTTGATTATGCGAGTTGAAATATAACGTATTATTATTAAATTCGATTTAACAGTACAGTACACTTGAAATGCCTCAGTTAGCGGCCTGGACTTATTCTGCTTGGCAAGTGTGATGGCCATGTTGGCGAAAACTTTCTGGGCTTCTTCACCCGCAACGTGAAGAAAGATGCAGCATTGCACTCGTTCTGTTTTTGTAACGACTCCTGAAGCAGTGGCATATATGTTATATGCTCTGATCCATGTTTTCCAGTTCGCTCATGCGTTGTTGCAGAGGATGAGCTGACCTGGCGGCCGAGGCCTGACAGCATGTTAGCAGGTGGAATTGTCCTTATCTGACACCATGTGAAAGTATGACGTCTGAACACTTTGACTTCTGGATACTGAATGCTTTATTCACCGTCCAGGGACCTGAACCGCCGGCACCCTTTGCCTCTGACGTCATCTCATTTACATATTTCTTTGTTCTCCCACTCGTGCCTGGATGTCTTTTACGCATATATTACAGGGGCGGGCGGACGGTGGTGGTGTCATGGCGGAGCAGTGCCCTCTGGTGGTAAGTGGGTATGTCCAACCCAGACCGAGGCTGAAAACCCGAGCTGCAGGTGAGCAGTCAAAAATTCATGGGGCGACCGTCATAAATCAGTTAATGCATAAGCGGAAAGGCCTGGTGCGAGCAGTGTGACGCCGACCAGCAGGCCCGCATGCACACACAGACGCAATGCTATACACACTCGTGCGCACACACGCACATACCTCTATACTCGGACACTCCTACACACCCATGCACCCACTACTATGCAAATGCACACATGCACAACTATGCACCTCCATGCGCGCACATACTTCCCTAATACGAATACATATACACATGCATGCCAACACACACACCCTTGCCTACTTGTGTGCTGCTACACGCATGCACACATGCACACATGCACACATGCACACATGCACACATGCACACATGCACACATGCACACATGCACACATGCACACATACACACATGCACACATGCACACATGCACACATGCACACATGCACACATGCACACATGCACACATGCACCCATGCACACATATACACATGCACACATGCACACATGCGCACACTTCCCTAAATACGAATACACATGCACACACACCTCTATGCATATATACATATACACACGCATGCCAACACACACCCTTCCCTACTTGTGTGCTGCTAAACGCATGTACACATGCACACATGCACACATGCACATACATGCACACACATGCACACATGCACACATGCACACATGCACACATACAGACGTTGCTCTGTGTAAAATACTACCAGTAACTCCTGCATCAAAGTTGTAGAGTCCGATGAATAGATTTTCAAAACCAAAACAATTATCTAGATTTGATTCTACATGACTAACTTAGATACTGGTGATCTTGATACATATTTGTCGCCACATAGAAGGACATTTAATAGAACCTGTTACTGCACAACCCTATGGTGTCAGAGTTTTGGCATGCTTGCCACAATTAATTTTGCAAGGTTGCACCTCAAGTAGCTCAAGAGTTAGCCTTTAAAATAAAAGATAATTCAAACTAAGGTAAGGTAGCCTACAGCAATCAACCTAGTATATTTATCTCAGAAAATCACATAAACTCAAAACCATCGGACTATGCAACTTTAACCTGCAAACACACACGCACGCATGCACACACATGCACACATCCAGGCACACACACGCGAACACTTCTCTACACAACAGGATTTCTTCAATATGTACACATATACACATGTGTACATACGCCAACACACATGCATGAACCCTGGCACCAACTGGCGTAGCCTCAAGATGATTTGCTAACCCGTCCTCTGGTGGCAGTGCAACAAGTAATATTGCATATTGCCTGTTCAGTTGAAAAGTATTATCTAGGATTTCCATCACTAACCCGCCCTCTGGTGACAGTGCAAGAATAATATTGCATATTGCCTGCTCAGTTGAAAAGTATTGTCTAGGATTTCCATCACTAACCCGCCCTCTGGTGACAGTGCAAGAACTAATACTATATCTTTGTCTATTGCAATCTCTGTCTAAAATGTACTATTGTAGAGGATTTCCACCAGCCACCTAGCCACTAATGTCAGTGACAAGAACTAATATAGCTTTGTTTTGTTTGTTTGTTTGTTGTTTTACGTCCTAGCAACATCTAAGGTCATATCAGGACGAGTACCGACTTGTGACAGTGCGCACTCATGGTGACTTTATAGTGCTGTCCCACTGGGAAACCAGGCCGGCGGCACCATGACCCGATATCCCACTTAGTCACATTATCCTGACACTGAGCTAACCAGTCATTAATGTAGCGGTTGTGGATGTTGCATGGAAAAGGTCTATTACATCTCACCAAGCGCGCACATGCATGCATTCATACACCCACAGACACACACAGGCATATGCGTGCACACATATGCACACGTACATGCAAACAAACACACGCGCACACGCACACGCGCACACGCGCACACGCGCACACGCGCATGTGCACGCACAATATAACAGCTAGTAGTGGCCAACTAGACCAAAACTACCCCCTACCAACGGAATGAGACTGGACATGCTTCTAGTTGGATCCTACCGTTTGTTTTGTTTGTTTGTTGTTGTTTTACGTCCTAGCAACATCTAAGGTCATATCAGGACGGGTACCGACTTGTGACAGTATGCACTCATGACGATTTTATAGTGCTGTCCCACTGGGAAATCAGGCCACCGGCACCATGACCCGATATCCCACTCAGTCACATTATCCTGACACCGAGCTCGGATCCTACTGAGGAACATGATTAAACAATATTAATCTACTTAGTCACTCAATAGGCCCTACCTGAGATTACCATCAAGATCACCGGGCGCAGTAGCCGAATGGGTAGAGTGCGGGCCTCGCGTACGGGAGATCAGGAGTTTGGTTCTTGGTCGATTCAAAACCAATGACTTATAAAATTGATACTTGTATATTCCTAGCCTGGCGCTCAGGATTAATAGGATAGGACAAGGACTGGTTAGCACAGTGTCAGGGTAATGGGACTGAGTGGGATATCGGGTTATGGTGCTGGCAGCCTGATTTCCCCAGAGGGCAGCACTATATAAGTATAAAGTCACCATGAGTGTGTACTGTCACAAGTTGGTACCCATCCTAATATGCCCTTAGATGTTGCCAGGACGTAAAACTCCAACCAACCAATCAGAGACTTTATAATAACCGATGTCGGCCATATTAAAAATGGCTGTAAAGTGATTGAATGAAGAACAACCGCACACATTGCCGTTGTACAATACACAACAATGGCCACCATTCTTTTCACAAGACGAATCTGAGATGGCCATATAAGCTAAAAATCATCATTGAGACTTAAGCCGTGTTCTCATGGGCGATGTAAATCGATTCGTAGAAATCGACTTGTATAGTTCGGCTTACATTTCGCGTGTGAACGTGTGGGTGAGTCGAATTAGGGCTGAATCGATTCCTGTGATCTGGATACTGTAAACCACCTGTCGAGGTAGTTTACATGAGTAGATTTCTGTGAATCGATTTATTTTGCCCGTGTGAACGCAACCGACTTACTTGAGGCGGATTAAGGACGTGACAGTCGAGACCTGAGTTTGTTGACTTTCCAGTAAATTTGCTTTATGAACCTGCTAGAGGTGCACATATATTTTTTCATCATTTATTTTTAGGGTTTCACTGCCCAGCAGAAGTTTTGACTGTTCCAAACCAATACGATTCAGTCCATACATATCTAGGTCGAACCCACACTCTCTCATGCCGACGTCGACGAACCCAAACTGGCACTGGTTAGTCTGGACTTGCTCATGCGCAGATATTCACTTCCGCCTTAAACCGATTCAAAGCACTGCCCGTGTGAACGCGAAACACTTTCAAACTAAATCGATTCATATGATTCGCCTTGTCTAAATCGCTTTATATTTTGCCCGTGTGAACATGGCTATAGTCTAATCACGTGCCAAATTTCATGCTGGTAACATCAAACCCACAATTCTTCCAAATATTGCACATATCGGCATTACTACACCCTCATCCCCTTTACAACTGCCAAGTCTGCCCGGGCGCGTGGGTCTCCAGTGCCGTCCCTGACAGAGGAGTGTGGGTGGGAGTGGGAGCGTGGGAGGGTGAGTGGGTGGTTAGAGGTGTGGCGGTCGGCCAGCCGGGAACTGCTCCAAAGCCCACTGGGTATGCAGGGCGAGTCACGTGTCACGACATCATTTGTTATCTCTCATTAATGATGCTAGAATTTATGGATGAGGCGACGCCTCCACCATGCCCGGGTTGCAAGGTGGCTCCCCCAGACGGCATCCCAGCCCCCCCCCCCCCCCTCCCCCCATCATCCACCCTCAGCTCCAAGACCAGACGGGATGGAGCAATGAGTTGAGCGTCCGCCTTCCATTTTGGGGCGAACCCCGGTCGAGTCAAACCAATGACTTAAAAAATTGATACTTGTCGCTTCCTAGCCAGGCACTCGGCAATATTAGGATAGGGCTAGGACCGGTTGGCTCAGTGTCAGGATAATTTGATTGTGCGGGATATCAAGTCATGGTGCTGCCAGTCTGGTTTCCCAGTGGGGCAGCACTATAAAGTCGCTATGAGTGTGCACTGCCACAAGTCGGTACCTGTCCTGATATGACTTTAGATGTTGTCAGGATGTAAACCTCCAACCCTCTTTTCATATATCCTTCCCTTCCACCTCTTTGGCTCAGAGACCCTTCCCCCTTCCTACCCCTACACCCCCCTCACGCCCAAGATATCCCCTCACCTTCACACAAGTCGGTACCCATGCTGATATGACCTTAGATGTTCACAGGACGTAAAACTCCAACAACCAACCAACCCAGCGCCATATGCCAATCTGAAAGTTCTAACTATGCGCAATAACAATCTTTCAAGGAGGTCATTTCAGGGCGTTGCTAAACCCACTGTCGAATTGCTTTATCAATTCGGCTCACGAGGCAAAGAAGGCAAGACGGAGATGGACATAACAAAATTTATTGTACAAAATTAATCAGTACTCAAGGAGCGTATTGTCTAGTGGCTACAGTGCCGTAACAAACGCGTAGATCAAGGAGTTTCGCGCAGGCCAGGATAACAGTCATGTTATTTGTTGGCATCATGACGATCATGGAAGGTGATCAGTGTGCGCAGTCGACCGAATTGTGGCCCGGGACAAGGACTAGGTAAGATAGAACGGTACATGTTAACAGCGAGTCAAGGAATCATACTAAATCGGACTATGCTTAAATGATCTAACTAGACACAGCACTCAAACCCCAGGGAGGGTGGGTGGGAGAGCGAAGTTGCTTGCTGGGAGGGCAGGTGCGGGAGGGGCTATGTTAATGAAGAAAACTCGCACTGCGTTGCCTCGTGGCCAAATTACTCATGTTGCCTCGTCAACATATTCAAAGTTGCATATCCAAAGTAACAAAGAAGTTCTCAGAAAAATTAAAAATAAGAAAAGCTTGTTTGCCACTATACAGACAAAGAAACTTATTTATTTTGGCCACATCATTCGTCAGAGTTCAATATACCGTACATTGTTGGATGGGAAGGTGAATGGCAGCAGAGGGAGAGGGAGACCAAGAACATCATGGTTTACAAATATTTCACAGTGGACAGGCTTGAATTATTCACAGTCTATCAGAACAGCACACCATCGGGACAAGTGGAGAACCATTGCATCCAACCCTCGACTAGAGGACGGAACTATTGATTGATTGATCCAAAGTACAATTTTTTTGAATTTCTGCCATATTTGATCTTAATTAACTGTATTAGGTTGATCTTTATGAAGGTATCTAATTTATTCTTAAGTAACTTTTATAATAAATGAATAACTTTGGAGATATATTTGAAATGAAAACAGGAAAAAATAAATTGTTGGATACACATGGAATATGCTGTCTTCAGCATTGACATGTTATATTAACATTTCTTGTCTATTTCCCTTCTATGCAGCAACAAATGCTTAATAAATGTACTAGTATCTAACTTGGATATTTCAATAACTGAGTTGGTTTGGACAATTTTGGACGGGATGGCCGAATGAGTTAGACCGTCCGTCTCACGTGCTGGTAGATCGTGGGGTCGTGTGTTCGAATCCTGGTCGAGTCAAACCAATGACTTAAAAATTGATACTTGTCGCTTCTGAGCCAGACGCTCGGTATTACTAGGATAGGGCAAGGAGCAGTGGAATGAGGAAGACCAGTCGTCTGCGACTGAAATTTCCCCTGCTTAAACAACTAATGTACCCACAAAAATCAATAAAAAAAAAAAAATCGGACAGGCAGCTTGTATGTGTGCATTTGACGCTTGAGCAAACAGAAGTTGACCTTCTGAAGGTTCAGGCAATGAAAGGCCGAGGCTTTTCAATGATGCATGTAGGGAAGGGCCGGGGGTGGGGGTGTGGGGCAGGAGACCCAGGGATAAGGGGAGGGTGTGTGCATGGGTAGGGTGGGGGAGTGGGGTGGAGCTGGAGCTGGAGGGAGGTTGAGGGGGTGGAGCCAATTTGAATGAGGTAATAATTTCCACACGCAGGTGATAAAACAGTATAATCTAGTTTATTGAATTCAATTGATATTTCTGTTCTCACGCTCAGTGTCACCAAGGAGAACAGATCGAACTTAATGGATTATCGATAAGTTTTGTCAAATTACAGATATATTATGCACGTGGTATATTGATTGAATTGCTGAATGTTTTCAGCGAAAAATATATCTGTAGCTAAATAATTGCATTTGTACACTGAATGATTATCCAAACAGAACCAAGTAGTACATTTAATTAAATCGGGAGTTCAATTCCCGGTCGAGTCAAGCCAATGACTTATATACAATATATACTTGTCGCTTCCTAGCTTGGCACTTGGCATTAATCGAATAGGACAAGGACTGGTTAGCACAGTGTTAGGATAATGTGAATGAGTGGGATATCAGGTCATGGTGTTGGTGGCCTGATTTCCCAGTGGGGCAGCAGTATGAAGTCGTCATGAGTGCACACTGTCACAAGTCAGTACCCATCCTGATATGAACTTAAATGTAGCCAGGATGTAAAACTCCAACAACCAACCAATCAAATCGTCAACCCTGTCATAAACTTTGAATGACACTGAAAATATTAAACAAAAATGGATGCCTTCTGAATCACTGACATCTGCCGGATATTTCATGAAAGCAGTCTTATTTTTTATAGAACGATTTGATGTGAAAGGTGCTCACTCCATTTCCTTTTCATTCTTCAAATATTTTATTCCAGTTGAATAATATCTTTTTGTCAGCACCGAGGCGTTGGTCTTCTGGCCTTAACAATTATTGTGTAAGTGAACTATTTATTACGAGAGTAATGAGAATCTGTGTGGAGAGTAGGTAAGGAGTGAGCGTGGTAGGTCGCTAGTAAGTGAACAGGAGTTGATGCCAATAAAGCACAACTTCTTCACTGTCAATATTGCACGACTTGTCTTCCCTTTCTTTCTTATGAGTTTGTTGGAGAGGGGCATCAGGTGTGAACTGACAGACAGTTGTCAGAACGCACTGTGGGCTCTGACGGCCGAGTACACAACATATTGCAACATGATGAGACGGCTATGAACAATATAGACAATAGCAGGTTGACATCAGGCATTGCGAATATAGAGATCTTATTTTTTACATGTAGACTGGAGAATAGCCATTTACCTTTAGCTAATATTATTGATTTGCTGAACATAGGGTTGAGGAAACATTAATACAATGGGGATGACTTGCTGTTACAGGTAGTAGTGGCCTTACTATGTTTGTATAAGCGATTTGACACACACAATACTAACACCCCTCCCCCCTCACATCCCCCACCTCCGTACACTCCCAGTCTCAACAGCCACACATTTAATCAGGGCACTGATAACATGCTGTTATGAGAAAGCCGATTATTTACAGTTACAGTCTGATAGTGGCGCAATGATGCCATGACAGTTTCATCTCCCGTCCTGATATGACCTTAGTTGTTGCCATGAGGTAAAACTGCAACAACCAACCAGTTTAATCGACCAGGTTTTATTTGATATTTTCCCCGCGATTAAAGTTGCACAGTCCGATGAAAACACCAAATTTTCAAAACAAAAACATTTATCTAGATTTGATTCTACATATTCAACTTAGACACTGGTGCACTTATTAAGCATTTGTTGCTGCATAGAAGGGCATAATAAGTCAATTAATGGAAACCGTTACTACTGAAGTCTATGGTGTCAGACTTTTGGCGTGCTTGCCAACATTATTTTGGTATGTTTTGACGTAAAATATCTCCAAACTTAGCCATTTAAAATTAAAGTTACTTCAAACTGAAGTAAAGTAGATTATAACGATTAGTATAATATATTTATCTCAGAAAATAGCAAAAACTCAAAAGCATCGTACTATGCAACTTTAACTCGCTTTTGTGGATCTTTGTTTATTAAACGTTTATACATCCTAGCAACATCTAAGTTCAGGATGGGTACTGACTTGTGACAGTGCACATTCATGGCGAATCTATAATGGCTGCCACAAATGGAAAATCAGGCTCCTGGCACCATGACCCAATATCCCACTCAGTGTCAGATTAATATGACTGAGTGCGATAACATAGCCTATTGGTGCTGTCCCAGTTTGGCACAGCACTATAAATCCACCATCAGTGTGAATTGGTCAATGTCCTATCCCATTCAGATATGAGATCCTCGGGTGTTGCTAGGATGCAAAAATCCAATCAATCCAACCTAGTCGCAGTGAATATCGAGAATATTATCCATATTATTATCCTGATGCTGAGCAAACTAGTCCTTGCCATATCCTAGTAAGTAGCCACAGGTATAAATTTAGTAAGTCATTAGTTTGACATAATCATGATTCGAGGCTGCCAATCTCCCGCATTGGAAGCCATCCAGTGTGCTTACCGATTCAGCCATTTCATCGACTTTATTTAGTTTTATTTTTTTCTTGAAGATTTATACTGCCTATCATGGATAAGTCTGAATAGACTTGTTTTCACCATTAGACAGTTTGTCGATAGAAAGCCAGAGCCTACACTTTTACGGACCCAAGGGATTTTTAACCTCCGACACCACATAGACATGGTATGAGAGCAACCAGCCTTTGATGACGCTGTAAGTTATACACAGCGGTGGAAATCCAAATTGGCAGAGGTGGGGGGACGGGGAATCCAACCGCCGACCCTCAGATTAGGAGTCTGCCCTAGAAAAAAGTCAGACACTCTAACTACTCTGCCACAGAGAACACCACAACCTTTATGTGCTAATAACCTCCAAATTTGTTTCTTGCTGCGTTGAAATACTTTTGTTCATGCTGCCTCATTCTCTGTTGATGGATGGTACACTTGGGTGGGCGAAGGCTTTTATTGCTATTACTATTACAGATATCTGAACAAGGGCAGAGAGCTCGATGGGAAATTCAGACTGCATTTCTGCTGGGGAGGAAATACTTCTTGTGGACGGACAGTCGGCATATTGGTAGAAGATCTAGAGGTAAGCCAACAATTACTGACCCGTTTAGGCAATCAGAGGCCGCTTAATAATTCATTGGGGGCACACTCACCAACTAGCCTGCCAAATAAGTCAAATTAATCCCCCCCCCTCCAAAACAAACACACACACAAAACAAACATCGCTATTCTCGATATTCACTGCGACTAAGTTGGATTGATTGGGGTTTTGCGTCCTACCAACACCCAAGCATCTCATATCTGGATGGGATAGGACATTGACCTATTGTGGGTTCGAACTCTGGTAGAGTCAAACCAATGACTTACAAATTGATACTAGTCACTTCCTAGTCATGCGCTTGGCTTTATTAGGATAAGGCAAGGACTGGTTGGCTCAGTGTCAAGATAATGTGACTGAATGAGATATCAGGTAATGATGCTGGCAGCCTGGTATCTCAATGGGGCAGCATTATACAGTCGCCATGAGTGCGCACTGTCACAAGTCGGTACCCATCCTGATATGACCTTAGCTGTTGCTAGGACGTGAAACTCCAACAACAAGGCAACTTTTCATACTGATGGTGGATTTATAGTGCTGCGCCCAAATGGGATAGCACCAACAGGCAATATTATCGCACTCAGTCATATTATCCTGACACCGAGTTAATCAGTCCTTGACATATCCTAGCAATAGCGCGAGCCAAGCAACGGTGGCGATATGCATCATATTCGTAAACTTTTATCTATATTCAATCAAGGATCGCTTCCACAATGCAGATTCTCTAACCATCTAGGCATTCCGCTCGGTAGGAAACGGCTCTAGAAGCACAGCATTCAACTTGACACATCATTCCACATGAACATCGTAGGTCACGTGGTTAGAGGAAGTTATGTGATAACCCAGCGGAAATGACGCAACCCGATCATAACACTGCACCGACATTCTCATTGCCACTAAGGCCAAATACCAGAAAAATTGGTGAACTCCCTTTTGATCACGCAAATCATCGTCGGGCGGGTGGTTTTTTATTTATATTTATACTTTTTCTCTCCGTATGTTATATCATACAGCTCTAGAAGTTTCAATTCGGGAAATCAAATATTTTCATTTTGACATGTGACTTGAGGCTTCTCAACATGTAATGGTATCTAAGAGTAAGACTTGAATCGCTGCTAGCCCTACACATATTTAACAGTAAACAAAAAAGATTACAAACAAAAAATCAAGGGCAGGCAATTCTTCAGACACGGGCGGGGCCGATTACCAATTCTTTTTCATTTGGCCTAATTGTGACGTAGCAGGCACCGAATGCAATTTGCAGACTCTCAGAAATAGTCTTACTTGGTAGCCAGTGAATTACATTTAATTACTCACGCTTCTTCAATGGATGGGAATGTACCCATGCTAGTAGAGTTTAATTCACAGCTAAGAGCTAATAGTAAACATAGCATCTATATGTACAGTAAAGCCTCTCTAAATCGACCTGTAAATGGTGCCATTAAATGGTGCATTTACAGAGGTGGGCGCTTTAGGGAGTTTTTTTTGTTATCGCTACAATGGTATTGTATGGGCGATCGTTTGAGACCCAAATAAATCGATCGAAATAGGGGAGTGGTCGATCTGTGAAGGTGGTCGGTTAGAGAGGTTTTACTGCATACATCAATGTATTAGGCAATTGCAAGGACCTATTGGTCACATTGCAATTACATGTACCATTTGGTAGTTAGCATATCATATCCATATTCCTCTCTCCCTCTCTCCTTCTCTCCTTCTCTCCCTCTCTCCCTCTCTCCCTCTCTCCCTCTCTTCCTCCCTCTCTCCCTCTCTCCTCTCTCCCTCTCTCTCCCTCCCCCTCTCTCCCGCTCTCCCTCTATCCCTCTCCCTCTCTCACTCTCTCTACTCTCCGTCTCTCCCGCTCTCCGCCGCTCCCTCTCCCCCTCTCTCCCTCTCCCCCTCTCTCCCTCTCTGCCCCTCTCCCTCCCTCTCTCCTCCCTCCCTCTCTCCCCCTCCCCCTCTCTCCCGATCTCTCTCTATCCCTCTCCCTCTCTCCCTCTCTCTACTCTCCACCCCTCCCTCTCCGCCTCTCTCTCTCTCCCTCTCTCACTATCTCCCTATCTCTCTCCCTTTCTCCTTCTCTCCATCTCTCCCTCTCCCCCTCTCCCCCTCTCTCTCTCTCCCTCTCTCCCTCTCTCCCTCTCTCTCTCCCTCTCTCCCTCCCTCTATCCCTCCTCGCTATCCCTGTCTCCCTCTCTTTTTCTTGGCCTCTCTCTTCTCTTTCTCTTAAACACATACACACCCACATATACACAAATATCCACATGCATACACATAAATACACATATGTACACATATACACATATATGTATCCATATATATACACATCTATTCACATCTATTCATATGTATACACATACATGTATGTGGACATATAAACACATATATACACATATATACACACCCATATATACACATATATACACCTCTATTCACATATATGCACATATATGCACATATATACACATATATGCAAATATCTGCACATATATACACATATATGCACATATATGCACATATATACACATAAAGGGACATTTCCAGGGCTATGGTGTCGATGTCGATACCCAGGAACCTTGTTTTGGTGGAAGGGGAAGTGACCTTTGGGAAGCTGATATAGAAGCCCAGTCTCCAGAGGATCAATGAGAGCGGCCTGGGCTGTGCAGCCCGAACTGAAGTCAGGCGATATGATACAGAAGTCGTTGAGGTAATTCACCATCTCCCCCATGCCCTCCCACACGGCACAACGGACAATCAAATCAGACAGGTTGCTGAAAACATATGGTCTGGAGGCCAGCCGCATACATAGACTTATATCTCATAGAAAAACCAGGTCATTCCCTAAGTCCCAGAATATGCCCTGGCGATCATGGTCCCATATGTGGATGCTCACATCCCGGTAACCATCGCGGATGTCCACAGTCACAAGATTGTCCCCCACTTGCATAATGGCAGCCACGTCATCCACATTATTGTAGGAGAATTTGACAGTCACGTCATCCGTGTAGGTGTTGACTGACTCACCCTCTGACTGGCTCCAATCCATGATGCCCCTAACACCCCCCACCCCCCCAATCCTTGGGGATGCACACAAAAGGTCAGTTGGACATCTGCCCCGCCCACCATGTTGTTATTGTTGTTTACATCCGCACCTCCCCACATGTGGGAAGCCACTGCCGCTCAGGCGTCTCCACTGACCCCTACGCTCCATTGCAAACATCCATGGCGCCCTCCCACGCCGTCAAGGAAGGGTCCACATTACCTGAATACTCGCTACAGTCACTATCCTGGCTGAGTCCACCGCCGGGCCGTGTGTCTGTGCAGGTGCTCCAGGCGCCTGGTTCCGCCTCACCATTTTCCAGCAGTATGGCCGAATCTGGGTCATACTCCGCATCCCCGGTGTGGTGCATCCTAGTGCACTGTCAGTCCCGGGTGCACTTTATGCGCTTGTGGCTGCAACTCCCGCACTTGCTGCACCAGTGCCCGAAGCCACATTCCCCTCTCTACTGTCACAGCCCACTTCCTTGTTCCAGGGAAAACAAGCATGCTTGCCTGCCCTCTTATAGGTCTTGAGCCCCTTTGGAGTCCCGGTGGTCGCACTCTTGGCTTTGGCCCGCATAGCCTCATGTCCATAGTGGATCAGGCTCGCCGGCTGTGTCATATCGAACGTGAGCCGTGTCTTTGAACAGCTCATCCTTAGCCTTTGACGCAATGTACGCGAGGTGGCTGAACAGGGCCTGGGCTTTTAACGTTACACCGTCCAGGCTCAGGAACCACAGGAATGATGCCTCCTGCAGCTCAGCCACTGACAGTTTGCATACATCCTTCTTATCCTTGGAATAGTTTTTCAAAGACCACTTACTTTTCCGTCTCCGGCATGTGCTCCTTGTCCTGCTGCGTGAACTGGAATCACTATGGGAGTGAGATCTGTGCCGCTGCATCCGGCTCCTGCATGACACCTCCTCATAACTTGAGTGACCCATTTCTTGACTGGCTGTCTGAACTGCTCAGCTCTGCTCGGCCGGTGGTGGCTTCACTGTGTCCCTGGCCACATTTTCTTTCTCTAACACGGCCTGTCGTTTTTCCAGCTCAAACATCCGCTTGTCCCTTTCCACCTGCCTTATCTCCTCCCTTGCGCGTCACTCCTCCTCAGCAATGCACATACCCTGTACTTCTTTGGTGATATCCTCCACCATTCCCTCATCGGAGACCTCTCCTGCAGTCACCATCTTGACCGCCAAGAATTTTCACATTATACATATGTGGTCTCTCGTGGCGTCCTCATGCTTCACGTCCGAAATGCACCTCGGTCCCAAATGAATTTGACCACATGGGTTGCAGAAACCTTCAGAGATACCGTATTACCAAGATGAGTGTTAAGCTAGCATGACACAAGGCGAGCCAGGCGGAGGTGGGTGTCAGATGCGTGTTGCCAATTCAGTTCCCGAAAGTTCTAATTTGACCGTCCCGACGGGCCTATAGGCAATAATGGCCAGGCGCAGCTGGCATACAGTGCCTAAGGCACACATATACACATACACACATATATGCACCTATATACACATATATGCACATACACACCATATATATACATATTCACATATATACACATATACACACCTATTCACATATATGCCCATATATACAAATATATGCACACATATATTATACACACATATGCAAGTATATACACATATGTGCACATATATACACATATATACACATATACATATACACTCCCATATATACGCATGCAAACACATGAACACCCATATATATGTATATGGTTATCAAGTTCCACCAATAAAGACCTATCATTTATTCAAGTAACAATTTCAACCCAAAGAGAGGAAACAACAAATCACCGCTACATATGCATAAACTTTACTTAAGAGTAGATGTGTAACTCAACAAGTTTCTCGAGAGGTGCAAAGCAGTAATTATATACATTGTATAGATAGAGCAGGTATACAGGTATTGCCTCAGGTATGCAGGTAATACCTCAGGGAGTTTGACACCCCTGCCCTGCAGAGTTGTAAACCACTGCCGTGTGGTACAGGTTCTTGACAGAACCGAAGGCTCAGGGAGCAAACCCTGAACAGAAAACCATGTCACTGTGGCAGCATCAAGGGCGGTTGATGTATGGAACTCCCAACATCTCCCGACCAGCCACTGCACGGAAAAATAGTTTTGCGCCTGTCTGGACATGTTCTTGCCGGTATGAAACCAATATTTGCTCCCCGAGAGAGTGCCACTGGTAACTTGCAAAAACCAGCATCACTTCAACACTTTTGCAGGCAGCTTTCATGAAATGTACGACCGACTCATGGATATCACTCTCACAGCAGAGAGCTAAATGGAGAGCGGCAGTCAAGTAATGAAAGCAGTCTTTGTCGCATCGCGACCGACAGCATAATGATGATGATGATAGAGAGAGATAACAACAGACTCATATCACAAAACAAAGGAATGCAAGCTAAGTACAAGTAATCCATTTAAAACACTAAATCTAACCCATAATATTTACATATTAGCTTATGTGTCATGATATAATTTGACACCGACACCGCATATGAGTTTAAAGTTGGATTTATTTCTTCTTTTTCGATCATGAGTCTGTAGTAAGCATATGTCAATTTTAGTAAGCACATATTAAATTCAACAGAATAAGCACAGTGAGATAAGCCAATGAGTTATGCACAAAGAGGTCAATAAGCTTTAACCCTATGCCCAATATAGTCTTTTTAGCAGGGGTGGGTGGGATGGCAGTTCAAAGCCAGCTAGTGTCCTCCTGTGGCCGTGTCGAAGTGAGCTCTCTGCCGCTAAGACGGTCCTTATATAGGCACTTGGGCCAGTAGTTCGAGCGGGCGACCGCAGATGGCAGGTCAGTAAGACAGAGTTAGCATCTTGAAGTATTTCGTATCAAAGTACGAATAACCAGACGGCGCTGACGCGGAAGTCAGAAAGGAGTATCGCCGTAAGTAGATAGGTGGCAGCACAAGTATTAAACTTAAGGCTATGAGGCTATGGCGGCGATCGAATGCCAAATTACCCATGTTGCTGAGCATCACGAACAATACATGCTATCAGCAAAATCTAGTTGGACGTTAACATTGCGATGCTTGAGCGGTATTGTTTACAGTATTGGGATGACGATGGGGAGATTAAATAGATGGAATCAAAAACATGCGATAAACTGGAATTGAGAGAAATGCAAAGCATGAAAGGGGTGGGGGGTGGAGGGATAATGTGAGAAAGGGAGAGAGAAGGTGAGAGAGGGAGAGAGAGGAATAAAGAGAGAGCGGGTGAGAGAGGGAGAATGGGAGAGGGAAGGAGAAAGAGGACCGGATAGAGAGGAGAGAGAGGGAGAGAGAGAGGGAGACGGGGAGAGAAGGCGGGAGAGAGGGAGAGAATGAGAGGGAGAAAGGGAGGGAGATGGAGAGATGGAGAGAGGGTACACACAGAGGGAGTGCAGGAGAGAGGGAGTGAGGGAGGGAGTGTGAGAGAGGGGAGAGGGGAAGAGAGTGAGAAAGGGATAGAGGGGGGAGAGGGAGAAAGGGAGAGAGGGAGAGAGGGAGAGGGGGAGAGAGGAAGAGAGGGGGAGAGGGGAGAGGGAGAAGGGGAGAGAAGGAGAGAGGGAGAGAAGGAGAGAGGGAGAGAGGGAGAGGGAGAGAGTGAGAGAGAGGGGGAGAGGGAGAAGGGGAGAGGAGGGTAGAGGAAGAGAGGGGAAAAGGGAGAGAGGAATAGATGGAGAGTGGGCGAAAGGAAAGCTTTTTGTCATTGGTTTCAAATTGGAATTATGTGGGTTTACCCAAATGAAATACTTGACTGAGGAGTGGTATGTTGGTAATTATACTTAGCATGTCACGGCTTTTGTATGTGTGTCGATGGGGTAAAACTACTAGCAAATAACTGAAATACAGTATATACTTCATACACGGTCCCTATTAACAGCCAGGGCTGCGTTCAGGGTCCGTCTCCGAGACGTCTCCGCGATGCCCCTGATGTCATGCTGGTCTGAACTGCAAAAGCCGTTTGTCGCCTCGAAAATGGCCGCCCCATAGGCGGCAGCCATTCGCATTGGAAAAGCTGCGCTGTGATTGGCTGAAACCACTGAATGCGGTGGCAATTTTCGAGGAACTTTTCATCTCCTGTCTGAAATGGGAGGCATCTCCGAGACATCTCTGAGACACAGCCTGAATGGAAATAAGCCAAAAAGCATTCCTGAGGCGTCTCCGAGACGTCTCCGAGACATACCCTGAATGCGGCCCTGATCTGTTACTATACAGAATAACACATCCTGTACTTAGATTACCTGCTGTGCAACTTGTACAACTTGTTGTTACATTGCCTGATACTTAACATTACTAATGACTGGTTGGCTCAGTATTAGGCTAATGTGACAGAGAGCTGAGTGGAGTATCACATCATAGTACCAATGAGGCAGAACTATAAAGCCATAGCGAGTACACACTCCCAGGAATTGATACACATCCCAATATGACCTCAGCTCACCCATATTTCTAGTACATCATACTCCAATTAATCAACAAAGTGGTATATGTACGGAATGCCTTATTTAATTAAAATAAAAAATACAAATGTTGAATGCCTGTACAGTATGACATTGATAGGACTTGCACCGAGCTCTGATACATAGATATTTAGACGTGCTTTTATTACACAAAATAGGTTTTAGGCACTTTGGGTTGAATATCCATTGCGATGTGAAAGCTCACAAGCCCATTTTGATATTATATCGGCCAGACACCCAGATGGTGGATTGAACTATAACATAACTTTGGCTTTGACTTTGGCTTCAGGTTTGGCTTTGCCTTTGGCTCTGGGATTGGCTTCAGCATGGGCTTTAGCTTCAGCTGTGGCTTCATCTTTGGCTTCAGGTTTGGCTTCAGCCTTGGCTTCAGCTTTGGCTTTGGCTTCAGCTTTGGCTTCAGCATTGGCTTCAGCTTTGCCTTGAGCATTGGCTTCAGCATTGGCTTCAGCTTTGGCTTTAGCTTTAGCTTTGGCTTCAGCCTTGGCTTTAGCTTTGGCTTCAGCTTTGGCTTCAGGTTTGGCTTTAGCTTCAGCTTTGGCTTCAGCTTTGGCCTCATCTTTGGCTTCAGCTTTGGCTTTAGCTTTGGCTTTGGCTTCAATTCCAGCTTCAGGTTCAATTTTGGCTTTCGATTCAGTTTCAGTTTTGGCTTCAGCTTTGGCTTCAGCTTTGGCTTTGGCTTCAGTTTCAGCTTCAGCTTCAGCTTCAGCTTCAACTTCAGCTTTGGCTTCGACTTTAGCTTTCTACTTTAGTCTTCGATCACACCTTTCGGTTAGTAGTCAGCCATCTTTATTCCAATACTTTTTGTTATATTCAGCGGACACCGACTGCGAACAACTAACAAAAGAAGGCTAGATGTGGGGGGGGGGGGGGATCCATTCATGAGAAACTAATGATATAGAGGTTGGACATGCGAATCGCTAACAGCTGGTACGTCGGTCTAAGCTGGCTCATGCCCGCCATGTCAACGAGGATTTACAAGGCATATGTCTAAATTTGTCATGTCTAGCAACAACAGCAATAGCAACCAGCCGCTCCCCGCCTGGACATGGCGCAAAGTGGATGCTATCCCTGTATGTGGCGTGGTAATGCGATGCGCCGCATCCGGGTAGGAATAACAAACGGGCAGCATCCGGTTCCAGTCTGCGCCGACCAACCTGCGCCCTGGCGGCGCCATTTCCTAGTTTAACACTTTCACGGCTCAATGTGGACAATGAGCAATTCTTGTTTTTTTGTTCACACTCTCTCCCTCTCTCTCTCTCTCTTTCACACTTGGAATATGTAGCTTAGAGACTATTTGTAGACGCTGCACTTTCTCTGTCAACTTCCGGTTTCACCCCCTTAACCTTCACATCAACATTTAACCGCTATTATCCAGTCTATATGTACAAAATTAGATCCCCGTAATATTTGTAATGCGTGATTTCAACCTGCTATTATCTATATTGTTCATACCATCTCATCATCTCATTCCATTAAAAGTTCATATTCACCATAATTGTTAAGGCTGTAAGTTTGGTGCTGAAAAAAGATATTATTCAACAAAATTGAAAAAAAAGAAACCCCCAAAAACTCACCATTTTTCTTCAGTGGCGAAAAACCTAGATTACTTTTGAGTAAATAATGCCCAGTTGACCATCAAAAAAAGGTCGGGAAACCAGTTGCAAAATTTGTGTATCTCTGAACAAATGATGGTATTAAATTCTATGTTGTATTACGATAAGAGTTTACATTAGATTAAATTGAAGTAGTTGTCAGAGAACTTCTACACATATTCTTTATATATACGGTCAACTATCTACTTCTAAAAATCACTTGTTGGGCTCAGTATCTGAAATATCACACAAGAAGACACAATATTTTACTCACATGGTTTAATCCAAATTAGAGTTGGCACAAGCACATTGTAGAATGGCTAAAGCTCGAATCTGTGGTTGTGTAGGCAGGCTATCGTGAAATCAATACAGACAAAGAGAAAGGTAGAGTATAAAGTGTAAAGGAAGAGAGAGAGTCAAGCCCTCTGGTTTACTGTTTATATGGTACATGGGTTCATTGTAGAGTATCACCCAACCCCTTTCCCCCAATGGGAAACAAGCATTCTTGGCTCTACCAATAGGGATCCAGCATTCCTGTTCTCCATGGCTACCAGTCGTCTGCCCACGACCACCAAGCTGCATGGCTCCCCTAACCACCAGCAACCTTGAGCCTGAATGTGGCGATCCTACTCAGCAGAGTGGGAGGGGGTAGGCCCTGAGTGCCCCTTACACACAGCCCTGCCAGCACCACTATGTCTATTTACATCCCACTCAGGCACCACCAGCACTTACATACATACATGCGCTTGGTCACGTATACCTGTTTAGTAATAGAACATTTGCATTCCCCCCGATGCCGTAAATCGGAATATTTTACAACATGTTATACACAGATCTGGACTTGCTGGTGGTGGTGCGGAGAGAGAGTGCGGATCTGACCTGCACCCCTATTTATATCGGGTCATTAGTCATGTAACCTAGCTTTCTTATACCTGGCACCCATTTGCTTGCAGAGTAATGAATAAGGCAGCTATCACATAGAAACCATTTTTCTGTGCAATAGTGCCTTTATTACTTTGCAACCACATTAATAATATTGATTACCTGTATATCATTATATGCATGTAGTAGTCTGCACTGACCTCTCAGGCAAGTAACCACATATACAGGTGGGCGTGTGTAGTGTGGTGATGTCGGAGGGCCTAGGTGGTGTAATGGTTGACACACTGGCCCGGAATGCAAAGTGATGTGGGTTCGAGTCCCGCTCTAGGCGCGGTATTTCCCATTTTCATCACCCCCATGACATGCACATGCTTTTAGAATATTATTTAGCTACCCCAAAATTCCGAAATATTTTACGCAGTGCTTCGGCGCAGACAAAAAAAAACCTATTCAGCAGAATAAACATATGTACCCCTTCCACCCCCCCCCCCCGCCCGCCCTAAACATAAATGGAAGTATCCTCATCGGCACAGTAGAGCGGTTGGAGTTGGGGGTTTGGGATGGAGAGCGAGTATGAGTGGGTATGAGTGTGGGTGTGGGTGAGGATTTGGGTGAGGATGAGGATGAGGATGAGGATGTAGGGGGAGGGGAAGGGAGTTGGAGTGAGAATTTGGGTGGGTGAGAATTTGGGTGTGAGAATTTGTGTGAGAATGAGGATGTGGGGCAGGGGAAGGGAGTTGGTGTGGGAGTGTGAGAAACATAGCAGTGTATTTAGTCAATAACAGACGACATTTCGATTACACCAAATAAATAACGATATGTCACGTGGTGAAAGCGTTGCTGTGTGTGGAATGCGTCTGCATGGTCACGTGACCTGCCGGAAATTGCCGACATTGCTACGCGTAAGTCGGCAGCAAAACACACCGGACATCGGGTATGACAAACGCCTGTCACAAGAGACATGCCATCTCGGCGTCAGAGAGTGACTGCAGTTCAGTTGTGTTTCTTTGTTGTTGTTTTACGTCCTAGCAACATGTAAGGTCATATCAGGGTGGGAACCGACTTGTGTGACAGTGCGCGCTCATGGCGACTTCATACTGCTGCGTGACCCGAGTCACGGTCGTGATAATCGAATACAGCCGTCGTATCTGCGGAATAAACTATTAATATTTGATTTGTGCATCCATGTTTATGACAAATTGTTCTTTATCTCTTTTAATTTTGAATAAAATAAAAGTTTTGCACTACGCATATCGGCAAATTCTATGGCAGCGGGCATTTGTTTTGATATATTATTAACCAATTGCTGACCCCGAATACAGTCAATTGGGCTTATGGACTTAATGCCTTGACAGCTTTGCTGCAGAGTAGCATGGAGGAACACATACACTGGTCCCGATAAAGTCATCGGAGCATATATGGAAGATTTGTATGGAGGGACCAGTGTAGTTGTTCCTCGATTTGGCATGCGCTACTCTGCAGCGGTGCATTGTCAAGGCATTAAACCCATAGGCTATTATTAACCAATCGCTGTCGTCCTCCCTGTGTGCTGTGTAGCAAAGCTCGACGAGCGATTTCCGTTTCCGTTTTCTGGATTTTGATTATTCTGTTATTCGACACGAGTTTACAAATGGCGGCGCCCATACAGTGCTATTTCCGTTTCCGTTTGCTGGATTTTGGTGAAGTCATGTTCAACCTCTCTGAGTACTAGTATTGTTTATGCATATATGTACATGTGTTAGTCCTTAGCCTCCCTGTGGGTGGGTCGGTATTAATGCTGATCGCCAGCCTGGGTAGCGACAAGTATCAATTTTATGAGTCATTGCTTTGACTCGGCTGTGATTCGAACTCCCGACCTTCCGCACGGGAAGCCTGCGCTTTACCGATTATGCCAGTGCGCCCGGTAGATCAGTTGTGTGTGTAGCATTGGGAAAGCAGGCTATACTGCCAAGTGACACGGAGGCCTGGACCAACCAGGAGGCAACGGTCAAAGGCTTTCCAGAATTGACACTTAAGACAACGGGTCTAAAAAAAAGTAAAGCTTGTTTTATTTACCGACGTCTCTAGAGCACATTGATTTTTGTCATCGGCTATTGGATGTCAAACATATGGTCATTCTGACATATTTCCTTGGAGGAAACCTGCTGCCGCCACATAGGCAATGCTTCCCGATAAGCAGCAAGGGGTCTTTAATATGCACTTTCCCACAGACATGACAGCACATACTACAGCCTTTAATGAACCAGCTGTGGACCACTGGTTGGAACGGAAAATATCCCAAACTGTAAATGGGTCCACTGAGCAGGATCGATAGGATGACCGACACCTTCACAGGTGGACAGCTATGTCCCGCTCCCCACACAACCGATCTGATCTGCAAACGGAAGCCACTCGGTGGACACGGCATTGGTGGGGGGGGGGGAGATTCACGTTTCACTAGAATATTATTATGCAAAGTGAAATCTCTCTCAAGTCATTGTGAGTCGTGGATAGATCGATAGGTTCGGTTGACAGATGGTTTCAGACATCTGTCAACGTTGTGGGGTCGAGCATGAACGACCAGGTGGGGCTAAGGGCAAGAAGGTGAACGGAAAACTGACCCGAAAGTCAGCAAGGCTGGAGCCGGTGGAAGAGGGGACCCCCATACACATATATACACATGTGCACATATATACACACGTACACATATATACACACGTACATATATATATACAGATATATACAGATAATTACATATATACACATATACAGATAATTACAGATATATACAGATGTATACAGATAATTACAGATATATACAGATAATTACAGATATATACAGATGTATACAGATAATTACAGATATATATACAGATATATACACCTAGATACATACATACATATATGTACACGTATACACATACATACACATATATACACATAAATACACATGCACACATGTACACACATGTACAAATATATGCATATATGTGCACATGTATACACATATATACATATTTCTTCACATATACACATATATGCACATATACACACATATGTACACATCATACCATATAGCACACATACAATATAATATTCATATACCACATACATACACACATATATGCACACATGCACATATTATAATTATCTGTCACATATACTTATACATCTGATATATATTACACATACATATCTATACACAATATCATTGCACAGTATATACACATATATAGACAACTATATACATATATGCACATATATGCACATATATAAAAATATAATTATACACATATACACATATATATATATATAATTATATACATACACATGTATACACATATATACACACATACATACACACATATGTTCACATATATAAACATAAATACACATATATACACATATAATGATATATGCACATAATATTATATACAGACATATATACATCGGTGATAGTGAATGGACTACGTTCACTGGTTATTACATACAAGTCTCTAAGACTTACGAGAACCGGCAATGTGCAGCCATTGTACTTTTTCGGTAGTCGGTGTCGGATTATAATAACTACTTTATATGTCACTTTGTGCTTTTGCACTCAGGATTAGAGGGACAACATGAATGTCGGAAGTTCCATTTTGCATGTTATTCGTAACATGGGTAATTTACGGGGTGGAGAACCCTGCATAACGAGGCGATAGGTGGCGCCACCTAGCCTAGGGACCAGTAACTCCACCAGTACCGCTAGGGCTATCCGACCCGACTCGACCGGCTTTGATTCCCGCCAAATCGGTCACGAGTTCGATCCCCGTCTCGTTCAAACCACCACAACACGCCCGGCTGCAGTCAATGCTACACCGATTCAGTTTGGGGTGGGATTAATGATGGTTTGTTGAGGCATCCAATCAACATCTAAGGTCATATTAGGACGGCCATCAACTTGTGACAGCGCGCACTTATGGCGACTTTATAGTTCTTCCTCACTAGGAGACCAGACCACCAGCACCATGACCTGATATCGCACTCTAGGAGCGGGACGTAGCCCAGGTGGTAGAGTGTCCACGTGCGAAGGTGTGGGTCATCCGATTGATGCTACTCAGTGGACCCACTTGCAGTTTTTATTTCCCCCCGTTCCAACCAGTGGTCAACAACTGGTTCATCAAAGGCTGTGGTATGTGCTGTCCTGTCAATGGGAAAATGCATATAAAAGACCCCTTGCACATATCCCTATGTGGCGGCAGCAGGTTTCCTTAAAAGAAATATGTCAGAATGACCATACATTTGACATCCAATAGCCGATGATAAAAATCAATTTGCTCTAGAGGTGTCGTTATATAAAACAAGCTTTACTTTTCACTTTTGATATCCCACTCAGTCACGTTATCCTGATACTGAGTCAACAAACCCTTGTCCTATCCTAATAATGCCGAGCACTAGGCTAGTAGGAAGCGACTAGTATAAATCTTTACGTCACTGGTTTGACTCAACCAGGGTTCGAAGGCGTAAGTTCGGATCCCACGATGTACCATTCGGCCACCCCGTCTGGTCAACAACGAATTAACGAAGGTTGACTATATATATATGCATATATATATATATAGTTGTAAAAGGCAGTTCTAATGATTATGGTAAATAAGCGTGAACAGTTCACGTAACGTCGGGGTTGGTGTAATGGGATTTCGCTGGTTATAATGATGCCAGGGCTCGGGGCCCAGGAGCCACCAGCGAGGCGCCGGGCAGGGTGAGAGGTCCTCGGGTCGATGTTATCAACTGTGTCATACGTCCCCCTCCCCTGCTCCGCCCCCTCCCCCTCCCACCCCGCCGAGGTTAGTTGGTTGCTAGAGTTTTACATCCTGGAAACATCTAAGTTCATACCAGGACAGGTACCGAGTTGTGACAGTGTGCACTCATGCTGACTTTATAGCACTGCCCCACTGGAAAATCAGGCCATTGGCACCATGACCCAATATCCCACTCAGTCACATTATCCTGACACTGAACTAACCAGTCCTTGCCCTATCCTATTAATGCAGACCACCAGGCTATGAAGCGACAAGTATAAATTTGATGAGTCATTGGTTTGACTCGACCGGGAACCAAAGTTGCGATCTCCCACACGCGAGACCCGAGCTCTACCGATTCGGCCAACGTGGCCCGTCCCCACTCCGACAATCTAATTATATTACCATATTATCTGCTCGTAGATCCATGCCATGTTAGCACGCACGTTCAATAGTAATAACACTTCCGGCGTTGAGACTTGACATGAACTGAACAGAATTCGTCTGCACACGAGAGCAGTGAAACAGAATGTGTTTGTTCCTCACGAAATTCACTCAATGTTGCATAGTTATTTTCCATTGGGTAAGTTGGAGGTGGGTGGTGGGTGGGTGGAGGGGGGTTGGGGGTGATAGTTGGAATAAAATTTAGCTATCACTAACGGACACGATAATTTTATGAGTGCAGGTGCGTGTGTACAGTAGGGAAAGCACTGGCTATATAAGTCCACACGGTGGGGGCGGGTTGCGGTCGGGTTCTTATTAGTTTCACACTGTTTCGAGAACAACAACCAACATTGCTACAGTATTGCATCTTACGAAGTATAGCAATAATCATAACAATAAGTAATATTCCCTTCCATATCTTTATCCTCACATAATACCTTTTGCATCACATATATTCATGTATATATATATATATATATATAAATTTTTTTTTTTGGTAAAGTATTTTTTCATCTGAATATGACATTTGTCAGCGCAGGAGCACCGGTCTTCCGGCCATTTTACTATTGTAATTGACAGTCTAAATAATTGAAGTTTGATCAGTGACTGTATTAGTTACATACCATTGTAATGATCTTGAAAAACTCCATAAAGGCTAAACCGACCACCATGAATGACTCCCATTGAGAATTCCACCCTCCTCCAAATGAACTCCCACAAATATTCACAAATTACATTCTCCGACTCGTCAGTGCATAGCAGTCGGTGACAGAAATGGCTGCTGGCAGATTTATGAAGGCGCCCACTGTACCTGACAGGGCCCGGCAGCTGGCACTGAATGAGGCCAACTGTCAGCCACGTATGTGGCAGGCCAGTCCCACCCTGGTTATAGCGGACAAATGTGATATGCGGATCGATATACGGCGCTTCCAATGGTGGTGGAGGAGCTTTAAGGGTCGTGGTTGTACTGGCGGTTGTTGGTGATATGACCTTAGATGTTGCCAGGACGTAAACCTCCAACAACCAGCCAACTGGTGGTTGTTGTTGGACTGGTTGTGGTATTGTATTGAGAGTGAAACAGGAGTTTACTGGTCGTGGTTGTACTGGTGGTTGGTTGTTCCTGATGTGACCTTAGATGTTGCCAGGACGTAAAACTCCAACAACCAATCAACTGGTTGTTGTTGTTGGACTGGTTGTGGTATTGTATTGAGAGTGAAACAGGAGTTTAGACATGATTGCATCACAGCACTATAAAGTCACCATGAGTGCGCACTGTCACAAGTCGGTACCCGTCCTGATATGACCTTAGATGTTGCTAGGGCATAAAACAACAACAAGCAAACAAACATAATTATTTCATGATAATGATATGCGGGTTGATAGATGGTGCTTCCACTAGTGGTGGTGGTGGTGGTTTTACTGGTCGTGGTTGTACTGGTCGTTGTTCCTGATATGACCTTAGATGTTGCCAGGACGTAAAGCTCCAACAACCAACCAACTGGTGGTTGTTGTTGGACTGGTTGTGGTATTGTATTGAAAGTGAAACAGGAGTTTGGACATGATTGCATCACATCACTATAAAGTCACCATGAGTGCGCACTGTCACAAGTCGGTACCCGTCCTGATATGACCTTAGATGTTGCTAGGGCGTAAAACAACAACAAGCAAACAAACATAATTATTTCATGATAATGATATGCGGGTTGATAGATGGTTCTTCCTTCCACTAGTGGTGGTGATGGTGGTTTTACTGGTCGTGGTTGTACTGGTGGTTGTTCCTGATATGACCTTAGATGTTGCCAGGACGTAAAACTCCAACAACCAACCAACTGGTGGTTGTTGTTGGACTGGTTATTGTGTTGTATTGAGAGTGAAACAGGAGTTTGGACATGATTGCATCACAGCACTATAAAGTCGCCATGAGTGCGCACTGTCACAACTCGGTACCTGTCCTGATATGACCCTAGATGTTGCTAGGATGTAAAACAACAACAAACAAACAAACATAATTATTTCATGATAATGATATGCGGGTTGATAGATGGTTCTTCCTTCCACTGGTGGTGGTGATGGTGGTTTTACTGGTCGTGGTTGTACTGGTGGTTGGTTGTTCCTGATGTGACCTTAGATGTTGACAGGAATTAAAACTCCAACAACCAACCAACTGGTGGTTGTTGTTGTACTGGTTGTGGTATTGTATTGAAAGTGAACCAGGAGTTTGGACATGATTGTATCACAGCACTATAAAGTTGCCATGAGTGCGCACTGTCACAAGTCGGTACCCGTCCTGATATGACCCTAGGTGTTGCTAGGCCAGAAAACAACAACAAACAAACATAATTATTTCATGATAATGATATGCAGGTTGATAGATGGTGCTTCCACTAGTGGTGGTGGTGGTGGTTTGACTGGTCGTGGTTGTACTGGTGGTTGTTCCTGATATTACCTTAGATGTTGCCAGGGCATAAAACTCCAACAACCCACCAACTGCTGGTTGTTGTTGTACTGGTTGTGGTATTGTATTGAGAGTGAACCAGGAGTACAAACATGAGTGCATCACACAATTATCTTGTGGCGCTTCCATTGATGATGGTGGTGCTGGTGGTTTTACTGTCCGTGCTTGTACTAGTGGTTGTGGCCATACTGGTTGCGGTATTGTATTGAGAGTGAACCAGGAGTCCAGACATGGGTGCATTACACAATTATCTCGTAGCGCTTCCACTGATGATGGTGGTGCTGGTGGTTTTACTGACCATGCTTGTCCTGGTGGTTGTGGCCATACTGGTTGCAGTATTGAGCGTTGGTTGGTTGTTGGAGGTTTACGTCCTGGCAACATATAAGGTCATCTCAGGACAGGAACCGACTTGTGATAGTGCACAGTCATGGCAACATTATAGTGCTGCCCCACTGGGAAATCAGGCTGCCGGCATCATGACGGGATATCCCACTCAGTCACATTGCTCGCATTGTGTTTGATTTGGTGGGAACAAAATGTTTCCTTCCCCAAAGCTGTTGTACTCTACTTTGGGTGGATGGACACATTCATCTTTTATTCACCCAGTTGGCGAGCAGACTTTTACACCTTTTCTACCTTCAACCATAGCTCGCCCCTCTTTATTCACTTCTCAGTGAGCCAGCGATGTGCATATTTTCCCGCCCACCCGCCCTACTGCTGTAGATGTTCTTATTCTCTTTGGCTGGGCCTGGGCTGTACTGTCTCTGCTTAATATACTCTTTGTTATCTACACCGCTACTCCCTGTCATTCCTTTGCTGAATCATCAGGCTGCTTCATTTAAATAAATGTGTTGTATAATTTATTATGCGAGTATTATTTTAGGATGAAGGCGTGTATTATCCATGGTCGGGATAATATCTTTCTTTAGTTCGGTAGGAACTATATATCATTGCATAAGCTTATCATTATTGGGAAATAGAAATGTGCACTGAGTTTGTCAGCACCTTACTCACATCTATGTTGTGGTCACACAAGTATCCAACTGTACTAGTTAATATACCTTGTTTACATCTATGTTATGTTGCTTCTGCTGTCTTCTTTTGTTCCATCCCACCCTGTGTGGTGGAGTAGCTATGTTGCATAACCACCCCCGGTTCGCTGCCCGGCTACAGCCACTCAGCCACTGGGAGCAGAGCAGCAAGCACACACTACTCTCGTGCTACCGCTCACCACTAGTCATTCAAATTTTGATTTTAATTAAAGGGTATGGTGCCATCCAGAGAACTTCTCATCAAGACCGTGCCTTGTCTTGTCTCTATGTAACATAAGAATGAAATAATAACAATAAAACACACAGCAATTTCCATTTGAGTTCACCCATCGGGTATACAAGGTTTAATATGGCGGCTGCAGCCCATGGACAGCGATGACTCTGCGCACCATCATCCCATCCATCCATATGGCGATGACATGTCATGCTGTCACATCCACCCATATTGCGACAAGGTGTGTTAGCCCACACGCTTGCACCAGGGCACAAATACTACAGAAGGCTGCCAGAATAGGTGGCAGCCATTTCTGTTGTCGTTGCTGAATATGTTTATTTTGCTGGATACTTTCTTTTGTCACTGCCGAAACATTGGTCCTACAGCCATTTTTTCAATCGAGGAGTATTGACACACAAAATGGTATATAGACTAAGGTATTATAAGGCGAGCTAACAATAGCTGTTCAATGCATAATTTTACTAAGTTGCATTGATTTGTTGGCCCTGCGCCAACAATTCTACACTGCAGACAGTATGCATGACCTTTTTACTAAAGTAAAACAAGAAAACATTTCAACCTTTTTGAGGGCAGCTGGACTGTACCCACCTCATATAGTTTACTAAATAAATTCTATCAATTATTAATAAAACTTTTCTTTTTCTATGGGAATTTGTTTCCCTTGACCACAAATATATGATTGTGAGCTTTCTAATTTAATGAGTGTCTATTGGCACATAATTGATTGTCTGCTTTTACATGTAAAAGCGATGGTTTTAACAAAAAACAAACATTTCTCACCGTGAATATGGCCTATGCTGCCGACACGGCGTAAAGCAACCACCAATCAATCAATCAATCAACCTTGCCTGAGAGGTCAGTGTAAACTACTACACTCGTCCCCCTGGAATTGTAAGTCTTTAAAATAGTCATTTAATGCTTACAATTACAAACACCCAGGCAATGCAATTACACATATATACATGGGCTAAGTTCAACAACCATACATCATGTAGCTTGTACAGGATCATGGCCACGACAACCAGTGTCTTGGAGTGGATGAAAATGGGAAATATTCTGCCTAGATCGAATCGAACCCACATCTTTTGCATTCTGGGCATTACACCACCTAGGCTCCCTGATGTCACAACACTACCCACGGCTACCTGTCTATGTGGCTCCTTCACTGAGACCAAGAGGTCAGTGCAGACTACTAAAACTGTGTTTAGAGCTAGAATGTCTAGAATTAATAATAGACATATTTGCTGTTAATACCCGTGGCCATACTGCAGGTGCTATGGCAGGAAGTTGCCCAGACCTGGCACTGGGAAGCCCTGATCAAGCAGTCATTTGTTAGCAAACTGAGCACGGCAGTGCAAGTAATACATAGGGGGGGGGGGCACATGCATCTATAGCGGTAGATCAAAACATTTACTCCTACCCAGAGTAGGGGTGAATGACAACCCTGCCTAAATCCGAACGAAAAACTACTCCGGTATAAATTGAATTGGTAGTGGCTGTTCCAGTGCCAACTGTTTATCTTCTTCTTCTTTTCGTTCGCCTTCAATTACACTTGGAGCCCAGTTCTGTTGAATTTGTCTCCAAGTGTCATATGGCTGTGTGTGCATGGTACCATGGTTTGTTAGGGTGCGCCTTGCGGCCTGCTACCTTCTACTTCAGCACTCGAGGTTTTCTGTTAGGGTTACCTCACGCTTAGCTCCTGATCAAAGGACCTACCTTGGGAGCACAAGGGGCTTGAACTTATAATGCGGCTCTTGCTCGCATGATGTACCTGTCATGGGACACATGAGGTATTTCAATGAGGACACCAGTGCCAACCAGTTGCCCACTCCTCGTCCTGTTAGGATCATCGCCAGTTGGTCCGGGGCTGTTTATTCGACTGGGCAAGCCCACCTTATTTCACAGCTAACCATATTTAAATTAAAGGCCATGTCGCTATCCGCCACCTGCAACCCGCTGGGTTGGGGATGGTCGCCCCGGGGATGATCGCCCCGTAGCCCAGACTGTTTATCTATATCACTGTATATTGGGTTAAAGTTGAGAAATTGAGAGAGAATGACAAAAAAAAACACCCAACAAAATGGCGGCCTCAGAAATCTCTCAATTCGACTTTTAAAGTGTATTAATTTACATGATTTCTTAAATTATTCACTCAAAAATAGTGGGCTTTGATAAATAAGCATTTGAGCTTATATATTTAACACTTTAGATTACAAAATCATGTGGTTATTTCCATCACCCATCCTTCCGACACTTCTTCTAATTGTGTTGTTCAGCAGCCCTGTCAAAGTGCTGCGGGAGTAACTACTATCCCAGCTAATAGTTGGTTGGTTGTTGGAGTTTTACATCCTAGCAACTTCTAAGGTCATATTAGGATGGGTACGACTTCTGACAGTGCACACTCATCGTGCTGCCCCCACTGGGAGACCAGGCCACCAGCACCATGACCTGATATCCCACTCAGTCAAATTATCCTATCACTAAACCAATCAGTCATTGCCCTATCCTAATAATGCCAAGCACCTGGCTATGAAGCGAAAAGTATAAATTTTTAAGTCATTGGTTTGACTCGACCAGGGGTTCAAACCCGTGGATTTTAATCTCACGATCTACCAAAATTGGAGACGGACACTCAACTCATTCGGCCATCCCGTCTGGCGCAATAGACCATTTTACAATGTCCTGGCAGGTTAGCGTCACACAACTAGAATAACCGCAGAATTATATTGCTGACCGAACATGGTCAGTGTGAGTTCAGCGAACATTTCAATAGCGAATCCCCCCTCGTTGATGGTAGGACCATCTTCTCTGTTTTGCATAGATGCATCCTCAGTTGGCGGCAGTGCTTGTCATGCTGGCCACTGGCTTCACCTCTGGTGAATGGTGGACAGATTTATCAGACGCAGACCATCTGCACATTAACCACCAGAAGGACTGCTCCCAGCATGCCATGTTCCGGGGGGCTCCTATATGGATTATTTGTTGCTGTTTCATGTCATAGCAATACTTAAGGTCATATCAAGATGGGTACCGATTTGTGACAGTGTGCATTCATGGCAACTTTATAGTGCTGCCCCATTGGGAGACCAGGCCGGCAGTATGATGACCCGATGCTCCACATAGTCACATTTTATAAGTCATTGGTTTGATAGGGCAGGGCTGGGATTCGAACTCCCGACCTTCCACACGTGAAGCCAGCGCTCTACCGATTCGGCCACCACGTTCACTTCATACGGTTTGGTTGGTTGGTTGTTTGTTGGGGTTTTACTTCCTGGGAATATCTAAGGTCATACCAGGATGGGTACGGGCAGTGCGCACTCATGGTGACTTTATAGTGCTGAGGGCTCGAATCCCACTGTAAAATATTCCGATATTCGACAAGGCGGGAATGCAAATGTTCTATTACTGATCGGTGTACGTGACCAGGTGCATATATATATATATATATATATATATATATGGGTTGGTGGCGCCTGAGTGGGATGTAAATAGATGTATGGCAGGTCTGGGTGTGATTACACTCACAGCCTAGCCCTTCGGTTAGGGGAGGGGTCAGCACACTCAAAAGGTCAAGGTTGGTGGTGCCATTGGGGGGCCATACAACTACTGGTGGTGGGCAGATCACTGGTCTCCATGGAGACCAGGAATACTGGATCCCTATTGGTAGGGCTAGGAATGCTCGATGAGCGGTTTGTTTTCTGACTTTAAAAATAAAGAGAAGATATTGTCAAGTTAATATTGTGGTTGATGCTAACGGTGGAAGAATGCTGATGGACTAACTATCATTGGTGGAGGAAGAGGGTGGGGTGGGGTGGGGACAGAAGAAGACATGCTATAAGTACAGATCTCTCTGCGTTTCGCTGAGGCACTAAGCTAGCTGTTGCCATGCAGTTGCGCCCCAAGTGAGATGCAAGCAAATGATTGTGATTGGGTAGGTCAATCAGGCCTCTGTCAAATTGGATGCAGGTGACCTAGACTAGGTGGGATTTATTTTATGTGTGTGTGGCTTTTCTTAGAAATCTGGAGGGATATATGGATATATATGGATATATATATATATATGGATTTGTTTGGATCTCTAATTAGATATATATATATATATATGGGTATATATGAATATATATTGATATATATGTATATAATATATATATCCAAAGGAAAATCTGGTTTGTACCTCCACTCAATCCTTTGCATCTCTGAATATAATTAAAGGTGGCTTGGAGTTGGGAGGGGGGTGAAGTAGCGGAGAAGCCACTTAGATGTACGGAAGGATTGCACATTCGACCGGAAGTGGATGGGGATGGCTGAAAGTAAAAGGAAGGAAGGAAGGCAATAAGGAAAGAAGGCATGGGTGATGCCGGAAGATGTTCCCGGTAAAAGGAGGCGGCTTGGAGTAGCTGAATCAAAGGACAGGCGCACAGAGCAGGCCTGTGGGCGACACCTGGCTGGCTGGCTGGTTGGCTGATTTGATGGCTGGTCGGTTGGCTGTTTGGCTGACTTGTTGGTTGACTTGTTGGCTGACTTGTTGGCTGACTTGTTGGCTGACTTGTTGGTTGACTTGTTGGCTGACTTGTTGGCTGACTTGTTGGCTGACTTGTTGGCTGACTTGTTGGCTGACTTGTTGGCTGACTTGTTGGCTGACCTGTTGGCTGACTTGTTGGCTGACTTGTTGGCTGACTTGTTGGCTGACTTGTTGGCTGACTTGTTGGCTGACTTGTTGGCTGGTTGGCCAGCTGGCCAGCTGGTTGGCCAGCTGGTTGGCTAGTTGGCTGGTTGGCCAGCTGGTTGGCCAGCTGGTTGGCTGGTTGGCTGGTTGGCTGGTTGGCTGGTTGGCTGGTTGGCTGGTTGGCTGGTTGGCTGGTTGGCTGGTTGGCTGGTTGGCTGGTTGGCTGGTTGGCTGGTTGGCTGGTTGGCTGGCTGGTTGGCTGGTTGGCTGGTTGGCTGGTTGGCTGGTTGGCTGGTTGACTGACTGCTTGGCTGGTTGGTTTGTTGGCTCGTTGGCTGGCTAATTGCCTGGTTGGTTGGGTGATTGGCTAGTTGGCTGGTTGGCTGGTTGGCTGGTTGGCTGGTTGGCTGGTTGGCTGGTTGGCTGGTTGGCTGGTTGGCTGGTTGGCTGGTTGGCTGGTTGGCTGGTTGGCTGGTTGGCTGGTTGGCTGGTTGGCTGGTTGGCTGACTTGTTGGCTGGTTGACTGACTGCTTGGCTGGTTGGTTTGTTGGCTGGTTGGCTGGCTAATTGCCTGGTTGGTTGGGTGATTGGCTAGTTGGCTGGTTGGTTGGCTGGCTTGTTGGCTGCAGTGTGGTGGTGAATGATGGTGGCGGTCGGTCCGGGAGGTCGGGGAGGGCAGAACGGCATTGGACGAACCACGTGACCGGATGCGCCACCACGCACGTCAGAGTACAGCGGGGGAAGTCGTGGGTGCTACAGGGAGCTTCTGAGGAAAGTGGGGTGGGTTGGGGGTGGGGTTGATGTGGGGGGTGGGAGGTGATGGGGAGTGTGCGCTTGAGGTGGGGGTGGGGGTGGGAGTGGGAAGTGTTGGGGAGTGTGCGGTGGAGGTGAGGTGGGAGGTGATGGGGAGTGTGGGGTGGGGGTGGGGTGGGGGTGGGGGTGGGGGTGATGGGGGTGGGGGTGGGGTTGATGGGGGTGGGGTCGGGGGGTGATGGGGGTAGGGGATGTCTAGGGAGTGGTGGTTAGTGTGTGGTGGAAAACTGGTAGGGGGGGTGACAGGGGGAAGGGCGGGGGAGGTGAGGGTGGTTGGGAGGGTGTTGTGGGGGGGGGGGGGAGATGAACGTGTGGGGGACAGCGGATGAGTGAATTGAGGTGGGGGGGGGGGTAATTGTGATTCCTTTCGGCCACCAATCTCGGGCATGACACACTCGTCACCTGCCGCCCTGTGTGATATACACCTGCATGCTGTCTATCTACTGCCTCGCATTACACTTGAGCCTTCTTCCATTGCTCCGTTTTCTTCTTCTTTGTTTTTGATTTTGGAGGTGGGTGGTAGTAGGGTTTGTACGCTGGAGCATGGGTATGGTGGAGCACCGCGTTGATATGGGTGGACGGGATAGCACCACATGTCATCACTACTTGTGTGCGAGACTGCTGAAGGTTGGGAGTACGATTCCCAGCCAGGTGACTTATCAAATTGATACTTGTCACTACCTAGCCTGGCGCTCGGCATTAATAGGATAGGACAAGGACTGGTTGGCACAGTGTCAGGATGATGTGACTGTATGGGATATCCGGTCAGGGTGCCAGTGGCCTGGTCTCCAAGTGGGGAAGCGCTATACCTATGAAGTCGCCATGAATGCGCACTGTCACAGGTCAGTGCCCATCCTGATATGATCTTAGATGTTGATAGGACGTAAAGCAACACCAAACAAACATCCAAACCGCACCGAGGCCAAGAAAGAAAAAGAAAAAGAAAAAGAGAAAAATGACAGAAGAGGTTTAAATGAATGCCCTCTACGATTTGCGCTAGTAATTAAGCAAGGTTATTATGTACATTTTAAATTTTGCATTTGGTAATGTTATTTGCTGATATGCTGGGAGTGGATTGTGAATGTGAGGGTGTGTGTGAGGGTGTGTATGTGAGGGTGTGTGTGAGGGTGTGTGTGAGGGTGTGTGTGATGGTAAGCATGAGAGTGTGTGTGAGGGTGTGTGAGAGTGTGTGTGTGAGGGTGTGTGTGAGGGTGCGTGAGAGTGTGTGTAAGGGTGTGGGTGAGAGTGTGTGTGGGGGTGTATGAGGGTGGGTCTGAGGGTGTGTGTGATGATGTGTGAGAGTGTGTGTGCATGTGTGTTTGAGGGAGTGTGTGTATGTGAGGATGTGTGTGAGGATGTGTGTGAGGGTGTGTGTGAGGGTGCATGTGAAGGTATGTGAGCATGTGTGGTAGGGTGCATGAGGGTGTGTGAGAGGGGGTGTGTGAGGGTGTGTGTGAGTCTGTGCGTGAGGGTGTGTGTGAGCGGTGTTGTAGGGTTTGTGAGGGTGTGTGTGATGGTGTGTCGTAGGGTGTGTAGTAATGTGTGTGTGAAGGTGTGTGAGGTGTGTGTGAGTGTGTGTCAGGGTGTGTTGTATGGTGTGTGAGGGTGTGTGTGAGAGTGTGAGGGTGTGGTTGTGTGGCTGTGTGTGCATGTGTGTGAGTGTGTGCATGAGGGTATGTGAGGGTGTGTGAGGGTGTGTGTGAGAGTGTGTATGTGAGTGAAGGTGTGTGAGGCTGTGTGTGGGTGTGTGAGGGTGTGTGAGAGTGTATGTGAGGGTGTTTGTGAGAGTGTGTGTGTTTGAGGGTGTGTGTGAGAGTGTGTGTGCGTGTGTAAGGATGTGTGAGGGTCTGTGTGAGGGTGTGTGAGGCTGTGTGTGAGAGCGTGTGCTTGCGTGTCTGTAAGGGTGTGTGACAGTGTGTGTGAGGGTGGGTGAGTGGGTGTGTGTGTGAGGGTGTGTGAGTGAGGGTGTGTGTGTGAGTGTGTGTGAGGGTATGTGTGAGGGTATGTGAGTGTGTGTGAGGGTGCGCGTGAGGGTGTGTGTGAGGGTGTGTGTGAGTGTGTTTGAGGCTGTGTTGTATGGTGTTTGAGGGTGTGTGTGAGGGTGTGTGTGAGGGTGTTTGTGAAAGTGTGTGTGCATCAGGGTGGGTGAGGGTGTGTGTGAGGGTGGTCTGGGTGTCTCTGCGCATGACGGTGTGTGTGCGGGTGTGTGTAGGTATGTGTGTGAGGGTGAGTGTGAGAGTGTGCGTGAGGGTGTTTGTGAGGGTGTGTGAGAGGGTGTGTGTGAGTGTTTGTGATGGTGTGTGTGCCGGTGTGTGTGTGGGGTGTGGGTGAGTGTGTGTGAGGGTGTGTTGTATGGTGTGTGAGAGTGTGTGTGACTGAGCGTGTGTGGGTGTGTTTGTGAGGGTGTGTGTGAGTGTGTGTAGGTGTGTGTGAGGGTGGTGTGAGTGAGTGTGTTTGTGAGGGTGTGTGTGAGTGTGTGTGAGGGTGTGTTGTATGGTGTGTGAGGGTGTGTGTGAGAGTGTGTGCGTGCGTGTGTAAGGGTGTGTGAGTGTGTGTGTGAGGGTGTGTTAGGTTTGTGTGCGTGAGTGTGTGCGTGAAGGTGTGTGAGGGTGTGTGTGAGGGTCTGGGTGAGAGTGTGTGTGCATGTGTGTAAGGGTGTTTGAGTGTGTGTAGGTGTGTGAGGGTGTGTGTCAGGGTCTGGGTGAGTGTGTGCATGAGGGTGTGTGAGGGTGTGTGAGAGAGTGTGTGCAGGTGTGTTTGTAGGTGTGTGAGTGTGTGTGAGGGGGTGTGGGAGTGAGGTTGTATGTTTGAGGGTGTGTGTGCGTGTGGGTGAGTGTGTGCATGAGGGTGTGTGAGGGTGTGTGTGCATGATGGTGTGTGAGGGTGTTTGTGCGTGTGTGTGTAGGTGTGTGAGGGTGGTGTGTGCGAGTGTGTGGGTGAGGGTGTGTGAGGGTGTGTGTGAGGGTGTGTGTGAGGGTGTGTGTGAGGGTGTGTGTGAGTCTGTGCGCGTGTGTGTACGGGGGGTGTGTATGGGTGTGTGAGGGTGTGTGTGAGTATGTGTGAGGGTGTGTGAGCGTGTGTGTGAGGGTGTGTGTGAAGGTGTGTGTGTGAGGGTGTGTGTGTGAGTGTGTGCGCGTGTGTGTACGGGTGTGTGTATGGGTGTGTGAGTGTGTGTGTGAGGGTGTGTGTTAGTATGTGTGAGGGTGTGTGAAGGTGTGTGAGGGTGTGTGAGGGTGTGTGTGAGGGTGTGTGTGTGAGTGTGTGCGTGTGTGTGTACGGGTGTGTGTGTATGGGTGTGTGATGGTGTGTGTGAGGGTGTGTGTTAGTATGTGTGAGGGTGTGTGAAGGTGTGTGAGGGTGTGTGAGGGTGTGTGAGGGTGTGTGTGAGTGTGTGTGAGGGTGTATGAGCGTGTGTGTGAGGGTGTGTGAAGGTGTGTGTGAGTCAATGGGATTGAAAGGGGGAAGGGGAGGCGTACTAAGTAGGACACACTTACTGGGCACGACCGTTTGTGCAATTCCCATTGTTGCTAAAATAAAAATGGAGCACAAAGTTATTGCTGCATAAAATGGAATACTAAATCAATGCAATATAATTGCCTATGGTTTCCGAATTCCTATGTGCATGCGACAATTGATTAAAAAGATTTTCACTTCAAATATCAACAAAGTTAGTAATTTAGAAGTAGGTTAAACGAAAGTAAGATGGCTTATAATTAGTTTTCTCTTTAAAAAAGGGCAGAAACTCCAAACCATCGGACTATGCAACTTTAAATAAACAGTTATTAATGCACAGAATGAATATCAAGTCAATTTAAAGCTGCACAGTCCGATAAAGCATCACATTTTCAAAACCAAAACACTTACCTAGATTTGATTTTACATATTTATCTTAGATACTGGTACAGGTATTACACATTTGTTATCACGTAGAAGGGCATGGGGAGTCAATTTAATAGAACCTGTTACTGCAGAAGCCAATGGCATCAGAGTTTTGGCGTGCTTGCCAAAATTAATTTGGCATGTTGTCACTTCAAATATCTCCAAAGTTAGCCATTTAAACTAAAAGTTACTTCAACCTAAGGTAAAGTAGCTTATAATGATTAATTTACTGTATCCTAAAAAATAAAGTACCTTATAATGATTAATTTAATGTATTTATCTCAGAAAATGACAGAAACTCAAAGCCATCGGACAATGCACCTTTAATGGAACTTGTGATTGCTACAAGTCATACAAGCCAAGTGAGTCAAATCTTGTTGTTGTTGCATGTTTTCACTCCAAATGATTTTAACAAATTGTACGGTTGATGAAACCGCAAGGCGCTAGTTAACAACTGTATGGTTGCCGTTAGGCCATCGTACGGCAGCCGTAAAGTCACTGCACGGCCGCCATATAATATTTAGAACATATCGTACAGCCACCTCGCGGAGGCAGCAAGACCACCGTAAGATGACAGCAAGGAAGTCTCACAATATGTTGTGGTTTCTCTGCGATTTTGTAGCCACACCAAACCAGGTACAAACCGTTAGGTGACCTTGAAGTCACCTTAAGGCCACCATACAGTGACTTTGCGAGATATATGCGGTGGATCATGGCCTCCGAAAAAAGTTTAATGTCAAATTGAACAAAATCTAAAGCCCTGCGACGAGCAAAAGACCGTGAGATCGCCTCACGGGGGGTGCAAAAAGACAAGATGGCGACCACAGGATGCTCTCAATTTGACTTTTAAAGTCTATTAAGCTGCATGTTTTATTATATTTTTCAAGTCAGATGTAACGGAGAGATATGAATATATATGTGAACAATATATATATTGGTTCTTGAATGAAGAGTTTATTTGGTCATTTTATTTACCCACCTTTTCGCCCATTTTTTTAAATTGTTGTTCTTCACTAGTATTCTTGGTAGGAGATGCATCTTCTATTTACAGGTTCCCCTGTTCTCCACTGCCCTCCACTGCCCTCCACTTCCCTCCACTGCCCTCCACTGCCCTCCGCTGCCCTCCACTGCCCTCCGCTGCCCTCCACTGCCCTCTAGCCACTAGCCACTAGCCACTAGCCACTAGCCCCTAGCGTTTGTACAAATCGCATTGTTGCTAAAATAAAAATGGAATTTCAAATATCATTCTCATGCGCACACTCACACACACCCTCACACACACCCGCACGCCCCGCACACACACCCTCACACACACCCTCACACACATCCTCACACGCACCCTCACACATCATTATGCACACACTAGCCACTGTGCACTAGCCACTGTGCACTAGCCACTGTGCACTAGCCACTGTGCACTAGCCACTGTGCACTAGCCACTAGCCACTGTGCACTAGCCACTAGCCACTAGCCACTAGCCACTAGCCACTAGCCACTAGCTCTAGCCACTAGCCACTAGCCACTTGCCACTAGACAATCCCCGCATGCCACATGGCGCCACATCTGCAGCCTTCTTGCGCATGCTCATTCCATTAGCTGGATAGAATCAAACTCATTATCCACTCGACTGCCAGTGTGTGTTATAATATCCGAAAGAGCAAACCCCCTCGGCGAGTATTTCAACTGAACTAGGTCGAGGGACGCTGCTTGAAAGGCGCAGCAATGGCGCATGCGCGAAAACCGTGGTGGCTTCACGAGCTGCTGCTCGGGCACAAAGCCTGGTAATCCGGGCCCAGAGCTACTCAGCAAGACAATGGAGGCTACCTAATTGGTCGCCCACCCGACCCAGCTTTTTTTTTATAGTAAAACCCTTATTAATTAAGGACTTATCCTCCAAATAATTAATGCAGTACTATATTTTTTTTAAATAGTAAATGCACCTTGATATTGTTTTGGTGCAATAAATAGTTGAAGCTGCATAGTTCAATGAAGTGTCAGTTGAATTGAAAAAACAACAACACTTACCTGCATTTGATCCTACATATCCAGCTTACATATTACTGCATTTAGTAAGCATGTTGTAAAAAGGCTAAGGCTCGAATCGGTGGCTGTGTAGGCAGGCTATGGTGAAATCAATACCGACAAAGAGAAAGGAAGAGTATAAAGTGTAAAGAGGAAGAGAGAGTCAAGCCCTCTGGTTTATTATTTATATGGTTACACCCCACCCCTTTCACCCCAATGGAAAAAAAGCATTCTTGGCCCTAACAATAGGGATCCAGCATTCCTGGTCCCCATGGATACCAGTGGTCTGCCCACCACCACCAAGCTGTGTTGCCCCCCTGGTCACCACAAATCTTGACCTTTGAGTGTGGTGATCCCTATCCAAGCAGAGGGGGTAGGCCCTGAGTGCCCTCACACCCAGACCTGCCAGCACCACTATGTCTATTTACATCCCAATCAGGCACCACCAGCCCTCATAATCATATATACATACATGTGCCTGGTCACGTACATCGATCAGTAATAGAACATTTGCATTCCCCCCTATGCCGTATATCGGAATAGTTTACATAGTGTGGCTGCGTACAAAGGAATGCTAAGTAAATTTAATACAATATGTTACTGCTGCTCAAGACTATGGTGTCCAGAATGTTGATGAACATTCTGAAATTAATATAATAAAATAAATAAATAAAACATTTATATAGCGCCCGATCCAGCAAGCTGTTATCAGGTGCTTTACATAACAAACAAATATACAGGAAAATAAATTTCACCTAGTTAAAAGCAGATTTAAACAAATGTGTCTTAAGACCTTTTTTAAAAGCACCAACAGATTTACAATCTGTGATATATCCTGGCAGAGCATTCCACAGTCTCGGGGCAGCAATACTAAAAGCACGATCCCCAAAGCCTTTGAGTCTGCTCCGAGGAACTGCTAACTGGCTGGAGACTGTGGAGCACAGTGTTTGAACATTTGTTCTCTCCTGGAGCATATCTCTCATATATTCTGGAGCCTGATCATGCAAGGCACGATATACAAGAAGCAGTACCTTGAAATCGATTCTCTTCTCCACGGGGAGCCAGTGTAATGAGTTCAGCACAGGAGTGATGTGATCAAATTTCTTTGTACCCATCAACAACCTGGCAGCCGCATTCTGTATACATTGCCATTTTGAGATACTTGACAGTGGCAGACCATACAAGAGAGCATTACAATAATCCAGGTGTGAACCAATGAAAACATGAGTAACCTTCTCTAACGAGTCACATGTCAGGGCATCCTTGATGGATCTGAGATGTCTCAGTTGCATAAATGATGCCCTAATCACCATCTTGATGTGATTAGGCATATCAAGAGTATTGTCAAAGATCACACCAAGGTTATGGGCTGACTCACTAGCTTGAACACTAGCATCACTAATTCTGAGATGGGTTTCATGTAGCCATCAGTGAAATAGGGAGTGGAGATGACTAAAACCTCAGTTTTCTCATCATTGAGTTTGAGCATATTTTTCGTCATCCACTCCCTAATTTCACCAACACATTTCTCCATTATCTTTAAAATTGTCAATGTTTACACTTCAAATATCTTCCAGGCTGGCTATTTACAATAACAGTTACTTCAAGGAAATCTAAGGTAAATTATTATTATCAAGCGAATATATTTAACTTAGAAATATGAAATGCATTCAAAATTATTAGTCCTAGGATGCTATTTAAAAAAAACGGTAATCAAAGCCAATATAAACGATTTCAGTGTCGAAATTACATGACCATATTTTCTCTTCAAATATCTCCATTGTTAATCTATTCAGATACAAGTAAATTCAAACTGAAGTAAAGATTATAATAATGAATATAGTTTAATTGACTACAGAAATATGGCAGGAACTCAAAACCATCGGATTGTTCGGCATTAATTCAACACATCCTGTATGTAGACCATATGTAGTTAAACCACAAGTCCATCGAAGCGACATCTATCGGGTGCTATTTTAATTCCTTTTATAGATCCTCACCTGTGGCATGTGCAACAAGCAAGGAAGCCAACCTCACTCAACACATGGCCGCCCGGGCAGATAGCGGGGGCCTTGGTGAGTAAGTCGAGCAACAGATGCCACCATACACCCTTAACTGTCTGACAGAAGTTTGAACTTTACACCGAGGGATCAGCATGCCAGTACCTAGATAAAAGATTCACCCTGTACTAATACACGGGTGAAGGACACCGTAGTGTAAATACGGGCGAAAATAGCTTTAGTATGAAACAGGAACTAAAAACTGGTTCCAGGATCAAATGGCTACATATATTGGCACAGAGTTGGTGAAATGGGAGAGAATGCAAAAAGACAAGATGGCGGCCATAGAACGCCATCGATTTCACCTATAAATTTTATCAAACTATATGTTTTATTATATTTTTCAACTCAAAGGTAGTGGGGAAATAATAAGACATATGTAAAGAATAATTATTGCTTCTTAGATTGTGAAATTAAGCTCTCATTTCATTTCCCCACATTTTCGACCGTTTTTATATAGGGCTGGTATTCACCCGTGTACTGCGAGTACAGGGTGAATCCTTTATCTAGCCAGTACCTAACCCCCTCTCCCTCACCCCCAACCCCCTCCCCACACACACACATTCGACACCCAGTACCTCCTAGCCCGGCATGGTGGCCGAATCAGTAGAACATAGGCCTCGCGTGCGGGAGAGTGGGAGTTCGGTTCCTGGACAAGTGAAACAAATGACTTATAAAATTGATACATGTCATTCCCTAGCATAGTGCTCGGCATTAATAGGATCGGGCAAGGACTACTTAGCTCAGTGTCAGGATAATGTGATTGAGTGGGATATCGGGTCATGATGCTGGTGGCCTGATTTCCCAATGGGGCAGCACTATAAAGTCACCATGAGTGCGCACTGTTACAAGTCGGTACGCGACTCCCCCCCCTTCCCCCTACACACTGCTCATTTCACCACGGGTTTGATATGGCTTGCTGAACAGTCTAAACACAGCCAGACGGACATTTCCGCTTGCTGAACAGTCTGAACACAGCCAGACGGACACTTCCGGTCACACAACCTACCTGCAGCAAAAGCTGATGGACCTAATTTTAGTAGCCCCGATCGAATAGGCTTTGCGAATAATCCATGTAGTCTACTTGCTTCCAATCCACACCCCTGCACCAACCCCTCCGCCACCCCTCCCCAATACCTTTGGCTTAAATATACAAAGCAAACTTTATATAAGCAGCAGACTAGACGGGATGACTGAATGAATTGAGCATCCGTCTCTCATTTTGGTAGATCATGGGATTCAACCCTGGTCGAGTCAAACCAAAGACTTAGAAATTGATACTTGTCGCTTCCTTGCCAGGCACTCAACATTAATAGGATAGGGCAAGTACTGGTTGGCCCAGTGTCAGGACAATGTGACTGAGTGGGATATCAGGTCATGGTGCTGGCGGTCTGATCTCCCAGTGGGGCAACACTATGAACTCACCATGAGTGCACAATGTCACAAGTCGGTGCCCGTCCTGATATGACCTTAGATGTTGCCAGGACATAAAACTCCAACAACCAACCAACTATAAGCAGCAGTGCGGGCTGGCGGAAGTGGCAGAAAACCCTGCGCCTGACCCTTCTATTTATGATCCTTAACACGCTGTGCTGAACTATGTTGTCCATGAAGCAGTGTGAAGCATCAATCCCAACACTCAACAGCACAAACCGACAGGCAGCAACCCCATTTCATATTAGGAACACAAGTTCAACCTTTGTTTCGCCATACGACTGCTCTAAAAGTAAGTATGATGTCGACAGGTTGAATGTTTTACTAAAAAAAAGAACAAACTCATTTCGCGCGGTGTTTCTTTTTTACCCCGTTCTGGTAGCTCGGCCGATCTAACCGGATGTGGAGGCATCACACCTGGGCGCCAGTTTCTGATCTCGCATCCGACCCCTGTGTTGTGACTACACCTGCCACTTTCAAGTCTATGGCTTCAGCATGTCTATGGCTTCAGCATGTAGCTTTTTTCACTCAGTGTGCACGCGCTCCATGCGTTAAAGTTGCATAGTCTGATGGGTTTGAGTTTCTATCATTTCTGGGATAAATATATGAGGTTGGTCATTATAATCTCCCTTACTTTAGTTTGAAGGAATTTTATTTACAAATCAGCTAGCTCGGCCCATCTAACCGAATGTGGAGGCATCCCACCTTGGGTGCCAGTTTATTGATCTCGCACCTGACCCCTGTGTTGCGACTACACCTGCCGCATTCAAGTCTATCGCTTCGGCATGTAGCTTTATTCACTCAGTGTGCACACACACCATGCGATAAAGTTGCATAGTCTGATGGGTTTGAGGTTCTGTCATTTCTGGGATAAATATATGAGGTTGATCGTTATAATCTACCTTACTTTTGTTTGAAGGAATTTTTATTTTAAATGACTGACTTTTGAGATATTTGAAGCCAAACATGCTAAATTAATGTTGGCAAGTATTCCAAAACTCTGATACCATTTCTATTCAACTGCCCCTTCTGTGTGGCAACAACTGTTTAATATGTGCACCAGTACCTCATCATCGGCAAAGACTGCTTTCATTACTTGACTGCCACTCTCCATTTAGCTCTCTGCTGTGAGCATGATGTCCATGAGTCGGTCAACATTTCATGAAAGCTACCTGCAAAAGTGTTGAAGTGCTGCTGGCTTTTGCAAGTTACCAACAGCACTCTCTCTGGGAGCAAATAGAGGTTTCACACCGGCAAGAACATGTCCAGACAGGCGTAAAAGTATTTGTCCTTGCAGTGGCTGGTCGGGAGATGTTGGGAGTTCCATACATCAACCGCCCTTAATGCTGCCACAGTGGCATGGTTTTCTGTTCAGGGTTTGCTCCCTTAGCCTTCGGTTCTGTCAAGAACCTGTACCAAAAGACAGTGGTTTACAACTCTGCAAGTCAGGGGCATCAAACTCCCTGAGGTATTGCTATACCTGCAATACCTGCATAAGTTAGATATATAGAATCAAACCTAGAAGACTGTTGTGGTTTTGAATATTTAATGCTTTCATCGGACTGTGCAGCTTTAAGGTAGGATGCCGTATTCCAGCCATAGACTGCTCACTACTGACCGACTCGCTGTCAGATCCACACCGCACAAACATACACACTGCACACACCACACACTGCACATACCCCATAAACCACACACGCCTCACACACTCCTCACACTTCCCACGCACTCCAGACATCCATACATCCAACCCATTCACCCCACACACTCCACACACTCTGTACACCCCACACCGCACACATCCTCACCCCCACCCCACACCCTCCACACACTCCACATACCCCATCAACCACACACTCCCCACACACTACATGCATCCATACATCCCACGCACATACCGATTCACCCCACAGACTGCACACACTGTACACACCCCACACCCCACACCCCACGCCCCTCACTCCCCCACACGCCACATACCCCACAGACCACACACGCCCCACACTCCAATCATCTATACATCCATCACACTCCCCCAGACCCATTCACCCCACAAACTCCATATACCCAATCACCCCTCACACATCCAACCAACAACCCACACATCTCCACACCCTACACACCCACATACCCAACACACCCACACATCCCCATACCCTACACACCCACACATCCCCATACTCTACACACCCACACACCCATACATTCCAACACCCTACACCCCACACACCCAACACACCCACAGATCCACGCACTCCACATACTGCGTATCCCGCACACCCCCATTTACCCCACACACTCTACACACGCCACACACCCACAAGTTCCCCCACTTCCTCCCTATACCCCCAAAACAACCCCACACACATCCAATCCACCTTTACACTCAACACCCATCACCCCCACACCCTCACCCAACCTACCGCCACCTCTATCCCATTACCCCCCCCCCCCCTTATCCCGCACTCCCCACATACTTCACCCCACCAACACACCCACTCACATATCCACATCCCCACCGCAACTCGCCAACCCATGCACCCCCAACATACGCCCCCCCCCCCCCACCACACACACACCAAACTCACGCAGCCACAGCATCACCTACCCCCTCCCCCTCCCCCTCCCCTTCCCCTCCCCCCCCCCTCCCCCCCCCTCCCCCCCCCTCCCCTCCCTCCCCTCCCCCTCCCTCCCCCTCCCCCTCCCCCCTCCCCCTCCCCCTCCCCCCTCCCCCCTCCCCCTCCCCGTCACCCTCCCCCCCACAACGCTCGCCCAACCAGCCCAGTGATCACCAGGGCGGCTAGGGGACAGGTTCCTATAACAACAAGGTGATGTTTGCCCCTCACAGCCCCCTGATGGGTGGGAGAGGAGGACAGCTCTCCACTGGGATATATCTATGGCGGCCGAGCTCCTGCTACTCCTGTTTGCAGACACACGTTCAGGAGTAGGATTAAATTAAAGATTCACCCCATACTTGCAGTGAGGGTGAAAAACAACCCGTTTGAAAAAGTAGCGAAAAGGCTGGATGAATGAAATGAGCACATACATTCTTAATTTAAGAAGCTAAATATATTCTTTATATACATCTTCATATTTACCCGCTACATTTGAGTTGAGAAATATAATAAAACATATAGTTTAATGGACTTTAAAAATGAAATCGACAGCATTCTATGGTCACCATCTTCTCTTTTTGTATTCTCTCCCATTTCACCAATTCTGTGCCAATATAAGTAGCCATGATATTCTGGAACCAATAATTCCACTTCCTGTTCCAGAATTAAAGCAATTTTCGCTTGTATTTAGACTATGTTGTCATTCACCGCTACTGCAAGTACAGGGTGAATATTTTATCTAGTAGGATGTGACCAAGTGATCAAGAATACTGGTTGGCTCGAAAGAGTGATGGGGATGGAGGATAGGGGAAGCGTGATGGGGGATGGGAGATGGGGGATGGGGGATGGGGGATGGGGGATGGGGGATGGGGGATGGGGGATGGGGGATGGGGGATGGGGGATGGGTGATGGGTGATGGGGGATGGGGGATGGGCGATGGGGGTTGGGGGATGGGGGATGGGGGATGGGGGATGGGGGATGGGGGATGGGGGATGGGGGATGGGGGATGGGGATGGGGGATGGGGGATGGGGGATGGGGGATGGGGGATGGGGGATGGGGGATGGGGATGGGGGATGGGAGATGGGGGATGGGGGATGGGGATGGGGGATGGGGGATGGGGGATGGGAGATGGGAGATGGGGGATGGGGATGGGGGATGGGAGATGGGGGATGGGGGGTGGGGGATGGGGGATGGGGGATGGGGGGTGGGGATGGGAGATGGGGGATGGGAGATGGGAGATGGGCGATGGGGAATGGGGGATGGGGATGGGGGATGGGGGATGGGAGATGGAGGATGGGAGATGGGAGATGGGCGATGGGGAATGGGGAATGGGAGATGGGAGATGGGAGATGAGGGATGGGAGATGGGAGATGGGGGATGGGGGATGGGGGATGGGAGATGGGAGATGGGAGATGAGGGATGGGAGATGAGGGATGGGAGATGGGAGTTGGGAGATGGGGGATGGGGGATGGGGGATGGGGGATGGGGGATGGGGATGGGGGATGGGAGTTGGGAGATGGGGGATGGGGAATGGGGGATGGGGGATGGGAGATGGGGGATGGGAGATGGGGGAGAGTCAATGTTAACCACCATTTACTGATAAGCCTATCCATTTCCCGTCGCCACATCCGGTGTGTGTGTGTGACCCGTCACTGGAACAATGGGTAGTTGGCGTATATACCCATCCCCCATCCCCACCCCCATCTCCCACCCCCATCTCCCATCGCCCATCCCCGTATATACCAGCTTCTTCTTCTAGAATGAATGATCTTCCATGGGGAAGCACGGCTCTTATTGTACTTAAAGCTGCATAGTCCGATGAAGATTCAAATTTTCAAAACCAAAACCCTCACTTAAATTTGATTCTGCATATCTAACTTAGATACAGATGCACTTACTAAAGGGGCTGTCACATTACGGCGTATGGCGGGAGCGTATTGAAAACCTACGTACGCCGTGCTGGTGCCACTTTCGGGTGTGTTTGAGCGTATGGGGGACCTATGAGGAGCGTACGAGGAGCGTATGAGGAGCGTATGGGAGCGTATGGGAGCGTGCTGTGACATTTTTTGACATTATGGGCCATACGCCCTCATAGGTCGTGTTTTTTTGAGCATGCACAAAAAAATTGGACGGACGAATTTATGAAAGCGTATGGCGGCGTATGCCTCATACGCTTCACATACGCCGGCATGTTGCGGCACTGGCGGCGTATGAGTAGCGTATGAGTAGCGTATGAGTAGCGTATGAGTAGCGTATGCGGCGTATGCCGACGTATATGATGTAATGCTGCTACGCCACCATACGCTCCCACCATACGCCGTAATGTGACAGGGCCTTTAGCATTTGTTCTTGCATCCAAGGACATACTGAGTCAACATAATAAACCCTGTTACTTACTGCATAAACCTATGGTTCAGAGTTTTGGTTTGCTTGCCAAAATCAATTTGACATGTTTGCACTTCAAATATCTCAAAAGTTATCCATTTAAAATAAAACAAATACTTCACTGTAAAGTAAGGTAGATTATAACAATCAATTTAATATATTTATCTCAGAAAAATGACAGAAACTCAAAACCATCGGACCATGCAACTTTAAGCCGCTGGTGTTGCGCTTTCTTTTTGATGCTCTGTGCCACCTGCGTTCTATTCATTTCGTTGGCGTAAATCCATTCTCGCATTCACCAGGGCCCATATTCACGATGCGGTGTTAGCTTACACTCGGTGTGTTTGCACTCCTTGCGTACTGAGTTTTCGCCGCTAACCCAGAAATCCCGGCCAAAACCAGTTTTGGCTTGCTAACACCGCATCATGAATACGGCCCCAGACTCAAGCCAATACTGACTATCATAATAGCAAGCTAGATATTTAGAGAAGAAATGAAAAATATAGGCACAAAACCATATAAACGCCAATCCAAAAAGTCACGTAAATATTGGAATGAAGCCTTCAACGTCTTTTTTTCTTCACATTTCTACTCTTTTGTTCATTGCTCCATAATCATGTCATCACAGAAAAAGCAGAATTAGTGAGAATTAATAATTCATTTTAATTCATTTTAATTCAAATTTTGGATTGGCGTTTACATGTCTTTGCACCTAAACTCTTCAAATATCTTAATTTTATCCACGGCTTTGTATGTTCAACTCAGCTATACAAAACACCATCAAAACCACCCCCTCGTTTTCCATCCCATCAACAACAACAAAAATAAAGAAACATTACCAAATGGGGATTAATGCAAATGGAATGCGAGATGACGACTATGTTTTCTTTGCTAGTTTTGTTTGTCGTAAGAAGTGAGGTGCTGTTCACTACAATCAACTTCTATACAAGCTACACGTGCTTATTATTTAGCTCTCTGGCGGCCATTTTATGTTTTTGTTGAAAGCTTTTATTCCGGTGCAATGTCCTCTTTTTCAAAACTGAGACGCTGGTTTTCCGGCCTTTGCTACAATGGTACATTAGAACAATTTAAGGTTGCATGGTCCGACGAAGCATAGACCAGACGGGATGGCCGAATGAGTTGAACGTCCGTCTCCCGTTTTGGTGGATGGTGGGATTCGAACCCACAGGTTCGAACCCTGTTCGAGCGAAACCAATGACTTAAAAATTGATACTTGTCGCTTCCTAGCCAGTCGCTTGGAATTATTAGGATAGGGCAAGGACAAGAGGACTGGTTGGCTCAGTGTTAGGATAATGTGACTGAGTGGGATATCAGGTCATGGTGCTGGCAGCCTGGTCTCCCAGTGGGACAACACTATAACGTCTCCATAAGTGTGCACTGTTACAACTCGGTACCCATACTGATATGACCTTAGATGTTGCCAGGACGTAAAAGTTCAGCAACAGATGAAGCATAATATTTTCAATAGCGATAATGCTAACCTACATTTGATTCTATATCTTCAACTTTGATCCTGGTGCATTAATTAAAGGGCAATGCCATGCAATTCCAATAGCCAATGTTTACTTTTTATGCAGTGGGGTCGCTAAACAAACAAACAGACAATGTATACCTTGCTATGTTTAAAAGCTTTACCTTTGTGAATATTCCTGTATCTGGCTATGGTTAGCTGCATATTTGAGTTGTGAAGCACTGCTGCTACAGTTATCTTTCCAAATTCTCAAACATATTGATTGGTTTTCAATGCAAATTTAATCCATAATACCTTTATGGATGGATTTAATATTACCAATAGGGAATTATTGCAAAAGGAAGCCGGACACAGGCATGCAAAACATTACATCACATCAACACTAAGCTTGTTTGCGGTGCCAACCTCGTTCTGGTATCCCATGCCACAATATTTATTAAGGGTCCCGAATGTGATGTGTGTATCCTCCTCAAATAAATTGGTTGGTTGGTCGTTGGAGTTTTAAATCTGTGTAACATCTAAGGTCATATGAGGACGGCTACCGACTTGTGACAGTGCGCACTAATGGCGACTTTATAGTGCTGGCCAGTCACCATGACCCAATATTCCACGTTCTCACCATGACCCAATATCCCACTTAGTCACATTATCCTGACACTGAACCACCCAGTCCTTGCCCTATCCTAATAGTGCCGAGCGCCTGGCTAGGAAGTGACACATATACATTTTTAAGTCATTGGTTTGATTCGACCAGGGTTCGAACCTGTGGGTTGGAATCCCACAATATACCAAAACGGGAGACGGATGCTCAACTCATTCGGCCATCCCGTCTGGCGTATCGACGGATGTGGCAGTCAGGTGGTGCCCGCGGGCATTGCTTGTCGCCTCCGTGGGAATCAGTTTACGGAGAGTGGGTCGGGCGCGCTCCTCACGCCTGGCCCAGTGTCAGGGGTGATTGGCGCGCGACGACCGTGGAGGAACATCTCGAGAGAGGGCCCGTCTTAATGTGGCTCCTATTAGATTACAGGCTGCTAAGGGGCTCTTGGACACTGCCCTTCCGCTGACCTCACCCGCGCACCGCGCACCGCGCCCCGCTCTCTACTCCCCGCTCCTCGCGCCCTGTGCCCCGCGCCCCGCTCCCCGCTCCCCGCTCCCCGCACCCCGTGCCCTGCCTCCCCGCTCCCCGCTCCCCATGCCCCGCCTCCCCGCTCCCCGCACCCTGCGCCCCGCCTCCCCGCTTCCCGCTCCCCGCTCCCCGTTCCCCGCTCCCAGCGTCCTGTTCCCCGCTCCCCATGCCCTGCGCCCCGCCTTCCCGCTCCCCTTACCCTGCACCCCGCCTCCCCGCTCCCGCTCCCCGCTTCCCGCTCCCCGCTCCCCGCTCCCAGCCCCTGCTCCCCGCTCCCTGCGCCCCGCGCCCCCGCTCCCCGCTCCCCGTGCCCCGCGCCCGTTCCCCGCTCCCAGCTCCCTGTGCCCCGCCTCCCCGCTCTCCGCGCCCTGCGCCCCGCATCCCAGCTTTCCGCTTCCCGCACCCCGCTCCCCCTCCCCGCTCCCCGCACCCCGCTCCCCGCACCCTGCTCCCCGCGCCCCGCCTCCCCCGCGCCCCGCCTCCCCGCGTCCCGCCTCCCCACGCCCCGCCTCCCCACGCCCCGCCTCCCCACGCCCCCGCCCCCGACGTCCCGCGCCCCGCACTCAGCTCCCTGTACTCCCCAAACAGCTCCCCGCTCCTGGCTCCATGCTCCCCACTGTTGCTTTTCCTTCCTTTACCCTGATCCAAATCTCCCTCCTTCCCCGTCCCTTCCCCTCCTCCCTTCCCCCCTCCCCCCCCCCCCCCCCCTTTCTCCATCCCTCCTCCTTCCCCCTTCTCCCTTACCCCGTACTGCCGCCCTCCTTCCCCTCTCCTCCCTCACCCCCCCCCTCCCACCCCCATCCACATCCCATCACCGCCTGTACCGAGTACCAGGAAATACCCACAAAATCCGCGCACTCAACGAGGAGTGGAGACGGTAAAGATATCCCCACCCGGCCCGTCATGTACCAGCCATCCACCGCCCGCCCGCCCTCGTCCCCCGCCCGCCCCGCCCCCCCCCCCCCCCCCACTAAAAAAACACACACACAAAAAGCTGACAAAATACAGCAGAGGGATGCCTATTTAGTTTGCACTGGTGGTTGCCGGACCGTTGGAGAGGGCTAGGGGCTGGGAGCTAATGACGCATGGTTTAGCAAAATCCATGTTGCATGATTCTTATACTGAAGTCTTGGGACAGCTTTCTCAGGGGATAGGTTGGGGGTCACCGACTATGTAGGCGAACCTTAATGGCGATGGTGTGGCAGGTGTATGTGCTTAGGTGATTGTGAGGAGTTGGTTGATTGTTGGAGTTTTACATCCTGACAGCATCTAAGGTTATATCAGGACGGGTACCGACTTGTGACAGTGCACACTCATGGTGACTTTTATAGTGCCACCCCACTAGGAGACCAGGTGCCCAGCACCATGATCTGATACCCCACTCAGTCACATTATCCGGACACTGAGCACACCAGCCATTGCCCTATCCTAATAATGCAGAGTGCCAGGCTAGGAAGTCACAAGTCCTAAATTGTAAGTCATTGGTTCTGACTCGACCGGGAAGAGTGTGAGCATTACGCTGTGTGTTGTAGTACCTATCAAAAGGTTCTTCGCAAAAGTTGGCTGACAATTGAATTTTGAAAAAACATTACATTTGACTGCCTCGCTATTCATTTATATATATAGAGAGATACCGAGCGCACTGGCCCAATCAGTAGAGGGCAGGCTTCCCATGCGGAGTTCGAATTCCTGCCGAGTCAAACCAATGGCTAACAAAATTGTTTCTTGTTACTACCTAGCCTGGCACTTTGCAGTACCAATATAGGGCAAGGACTGCTTTACTCAGTATAAGGATAATGTGACTTAGTGGGAAATAGGGTCATGGTGCCAGCGGCGTGGTCTCCCAGTGGAGCAGCACTATAAAGCCGCCATGAGTGTGCACTGTCACAAGTCGGTGCTCACCCTGTTATGACAATGGATGTTGCTAGGACGTAAAACCCCAACAAGCAAACTCTCAATATAGTAAATTTGTTATTTATCATTAACAACCTTACTGTACATATAATCAATTTGTTATATAGCAAACTTGCTATGTATAGTAAATTTGTTATAGATATATAACACATTCACTATAAATACAGTACATTCTTAATGACGATTGTATCGAGCGGGTAGAGTAATCCCAGTTGCAGGTGGCGCCGCTGTGGCAGAAGCAGGAACTAGTCTAGATGCAGTGAGGTTTACAGCAGGTGTATTGCTGTGACTACATGTGATATTTATAGCGGTGAAACATAGCGTAGACAATTTCTTTGTTTATACTTGTATTTGCATTATACAGTATATATAACATCCAGGAATTTCCCAATACAAATATTCTAATTTATTTGAAGATTTATACTGCCTATCATGGATAACTCTGAATATACTTGTTTTCACCATTAGACAGTTTGTCGATAGAAAGCCCAAACCTACACTTTTACCGACCCAAGGGATTTTTAATCTCCCACACCACATAGACATGGTATGAGAGCAACTAGCCTTTGATGATGCTGTAAGTCATACACAGCGGTGGAAATCCAAATTGGCAGAGATGGTGTCTGTGGGGGGGGGGGGGGGGGAGATGGGGAATAAACCACCAAACTCCAGATTAGGGGTCTGCCCACGTTCTTAGTGCTTCACCTCTACTCCTACCCCCATTTGCTATCCCCCCTCCCATCCCACCTTCCCCAACCACCGCTGTGGCACCAACAGTTAGTTTAGTATAAACAAGATAAATATAGCGGGAACATGAAAATCATTTATACTCATGTAATACATTATAAATCACATATTTATCACATATACTCTGCTATATCCTGTTACCCAGCTGGCCTCTGATGGTCTTTTAGCGTAACCTCTGGGTTTTATTTTCTAATCTTGTCCAACATAGTAAAGCGTGGATATACATACCCCACAGCTGGTTCAATGTTGACCTGACTCAAATATGCTTGATAACCTCTGGCTTGGCACAGACTGGGCATATTGCTAGTGTTGCTTATTTACACTTCACCATAAGTTTGTGGGTAGCTTACAAAAACACTCAATTCATATTCGAAGTTAGCCATGTAGCGGCTCACCACACCAGTCACGTGACCAAATTCTGGGCGGACGTGCTTGGTATGCAAAGACCATGGAAGCTACACAAAGAGCTCCACTGAAGATGTCCGTTGTTTCAGCGTCTGGATAATGACGTCATAGGAGGCGCAATGAAGAGAAAATAACTGGGGAGAGGCACAGACCTAGGCCACCCATAATCCCCACCGGAAGTCACCTCAGGTGGCTACGAGGTGAGCGATAATGGAAGCCACACAAGAAGCCAGATAGCATGTGCTATACTGAGGAGGTGCCGTGAACACATTGCATTTGTAATGCTTCTAGCACATGTATAAGTAATGATAAAGGACCTTTTTTGGGGGTGAACAGTTTAATCATCAGCACATGCTTTTTAAAAACAATTACTGGCACTGTATATTACATTGTAAATCGGTAGCTCTGGGCATACATATGCGGGGCATGTTCGTAGATTAAGATGGAGGTTAGGGACCAGACGGAATGGGCGAATGAGTTAGAGCGTCCGTCTCTCGTGTTGGTAGACCATGGGATCGTGGGTTCGAACCCTGGTCGAGTCAACCAATGGTTTAAAAATTGATGCTTATTGCTTCCTAGCCAGGCGCTCAGCATTATTAGGACAGGGCAAGGACTGGTTGGCTCAGTGCCAGGATAATATGACTGAGTGGGATATCAGGTCATGGTGCTGGCAGCCTGGTATCTCAGTGGGGCAGCACTATAAAGTCGCCATGACTGCGCACTGTCACAAGTCGGTACGCGTCCTGATATGACCTTAGATGTTGCTAAGACGTAAAATAACAACAAACAAACAGATGGAGGTTAGTGGTTAGATATTAGGGGTAAGTTCAGTATTCTGAGGTATAACCTGTTATACAAATATTATTTAGGGTACAGCCTAAGCATTGGTTGTCTATCTGTTGATGATTACCATAGTCTATTGCTACTCCACTACCATTGCCTAGCTAATTCAGGTCCGTCGGTAAGTTACCTTTATTATTAATTTGAAAAGTGTTTATTATATATTCTACTCAGTAACCTTATTTTTTCTCTACCTGCCAGCCACTGGCTATATGCTAAGGTTGAACTCACTACTGCTTGTTATCCAAGCCCTGAGCGCCTTGGGTTACTAGCTGCTCCACTGCATTAAACTATGCTACTTAAACTGTGGACAATGTCACGTGACCGCATGCATTCCCACTATCTGCCTCCTCACTCGCACATCTTTGTTTTACTTTAATAAAGGAGGGGCCATTTGGGGTCAACCAGACCTTATTGTCTCTACCTTTTAATTGCGAAATAATATAAATAATATGGGCTAGCATAGTGGATTGCTGTATATAGACTACTGTTGTTATAGGCGAGGTGTATGTGAGAGAGGCGGACTGTGTCAAATGTGTCAACTATACACAATTTGATCTAGCCATTTCGTCCATTGGCCTTTGACCCGATAGGGCAAAATTTCGACACAGTTCGGTACATTTTGATACCGAACACCACCGGACTAGAACATTCTTTGTCCGGTTGTGTCCGGTGCTCAATCCGGTAAGGTGTGACAGGCACTTTAAACTTAACCACTGTTCGGCATTAATATATATATATATATTATTACCGAACGGTGGTTGAGTTTGATATATAACGGGAGGCCATAACCCAAATACACCCATCACGACCTGGTCCAAAGGTAATTGTTTGTTTGTTTGTGGTTTACGTCCTATGCAAATATAAGGTCATATGTCGATGGCTACCGGCATGGGTCATTGCGCACTTAACGCGACTGTATTGTACTGCTCCACTGATAGACCGAATTACCCAGCGCCATAGCCCGATATCCCACTTAGTCACATTATCCTGATACTGAGCATACCACACGTTGCCTTATCCTATTAATGCCGAACCCCAGGCTAGGTAGAGACAGGCATCAATGATTTGACTTGGTCGTGGTTAGAACCCACAACCTTTCGCATGTGAAGCCAGCCAGTGTTCTTTGCCAATTCGGCCATTCTATTAAAGCTGCATAGTCCGATGGAGCATCACATTTTCAAAACTAAAAACAATTATCTTGATTTGATTCTACATATCTAACTCAGATACTGATGCACTTATTAAGCATTTGCTGCCACATAGAAGGCAATACTGAGTCAATTTAATAAAACTATTAATACTGAAGCCTATGGTCAGCGCTTTGGCATGCTTGCAAAACTAATTGGGTTGAATGAGTGGGTGGCGCTCATTTGCTGTCATTGTTGGGGGTGCAGAGATCAGGGAAGCAGCCCCTCCCACCTGCCACTCACACCAACAAGCCACCCCACTGGTCAAGCCCACAAACCCCCTCGACCAATCAAATTCAACCTAAAAACTCCAACCCTAGCCTCACCCCCGCAGTCTCCGAATATACACCCACACATGGCCCGCCGTAGCAGCAACACGTCTTCTTATGATGATTGAAATGTCCTGTGACTATCATTGAAATGTATTCATTTGTCATTTTAACTATTATTAGTTATTCCTGCATAACTTCACTTGCATGTCGGGCCTTGTTACCGGTCACTCACAGCTGCATTGAGTAGAGCTGCACTTGTCAGCCGGATACCCTGCCTGTTATGGGAATAAAATTGTGTCATTCCCACTTCCTGGTTCCTACTTCTCTGTTCCCAGGGTAGCAAGTTAAATTTGATTCTGCATATCTAACTTAGGATACTAATGCACTTACTAAGCATGTGTTGTTGCATCCAAGGACATACTGAGTCAACATAATAAACCCTGTTACTTACTGCATAAGCCTATGGCATCAGAGTTTTGGTTTGCTTGCCAAAATCAATTTGACATGTTTGCACTTCAAATATCTCAAAAGTTAGCCATTTAAAATACAATTTACTTGAAAGTAAAGTAAGGTAGATTATAATAATCAATTTAATATGAAGAGTTCAGGGCAAAACCACGTAAACACAAATCCAAAAATGTAGTTTTAATAAAAGATCTTTAGCTGAAAATAATTTTTAAGTTAATTAATTCTACTTTTAATATGATCACGTGCTTATGGCGCAATGAATAAATGAGTAGGAATAATTATAAAAGATTTTGTTGAAGGTTGGATTCCAATGTTTATCTCCACTTTTGGATTAGCGTTTACATGGTTTTGCGCCTGAACTCTTCATATAATTTATTTTAGAAAAATGACAGAAAGTAAAAACTATCAGACTACACACCTTTAAGGTGATACTATATATGTATATCAATATATATATAATATACAAAGTAACGCGCGTCTCGGGAGACAGGCACTGTCAGGGTAGGATTGTATAGCTGTTGTTTAATGCATGTGAAGTGGACAAACACCATGGGGCCATTTAGGCGCTAACAACCCCTGACAGAATGGGGTACTTAGAAGGGGCCTGGGGCGCAGCCCTCTCAGTATGCACCGTCTTCATCCACACTTTACTATGTCGGACAAGATTAGAAAATAAAACCCGGAGGTTACACTTAAAGACCATCAGAGGCCAGCTGGGCAACAGGATATAGCAGAGTCTAATAAATATGTGATTTATAATTTATTACGCGAGTATAAATAACGCAGGATTCTACTTGGAATCATGTTCATGTTCCCACTATATGTATCTTGTTTATACAAAACTAACTGTTGGTGCCACAGTGGTGGCTTTCCTCACTCAATATCTATTGCTAGCTCTGTCATTCGCCACGGGAATTCCTGTGTGTGTCTTTATTGGTAATCTTTATTGGTAATCTTGTCAGAGATTATATTTGTACCTAGCCCAATTGTGTTCTTTATCTCCAATATAATATCCAGGAATAAATATACCTGAATTCAGGCGCAAAACCACGTAAACGCCAAACCCAAAATGGAGAGAAACATCGGAATCATACCTTCAAAATGTTAATATTTTTTATATTCCTACTGTTTTGTTTATTACTCCATAACTACGTGATCATATGGAAAGTGGAATTAGCGAACTTTAATCTTATTTTCATGTAAAGATCTTTTATTTAGATTCAATTTTTGGATTGGCGTTTATGTGGTGTTTGCGCCTGGCTTCTTATATATATATATATATATATATATATATATATATATGGATAGTGATAAACCCTTTATCGCGTGTAATAAGCTCTGTAGTGGTCCTCCCCCCTCCAGTTGGGGTGGGGGGCGGGTACCAGCATCCGCTCGCCCCCCCCCCCCCTCCGCGGGGTGGGACTCATCACTCGCGCGGAAGCATGAGATTAGTGTTTTAGTCTAGATATACTATGTTAGTTTTTGTCCCATATATATATATATATATATATATATATATATGTATATATATATATATATGTATATAAATATATATATACATATATATGAAGACCTCTTTTCCGAAACGCGATAAGCGCCTGTCCTAAAAAAGAGTTTGCAATGCTAGTGCCAGGTTTGTGGATCGTGTTTTTGAGAGGAGCTCTTCATATATGTATATATATATGAAGAATCTCTTTATATATATATGAAGAACTCTTTTCCAAAGCATGATATATGAGCTTGGCATTCACTTTGTGAGCTTTAAACAAATATTTTTTATCAGGGCTTATCACGTTTTGGAAAAGAGCTCTTCATATGAATATTCGCATTTCCCCTTCTTTAAAATCCAGATAATTATTTGAATTATGATGGTGTTGGAAAAACTATAGAATTTCTTTTTTTCTTGCCGGAAGTGTTCCTTATATGGGCACATGTTTTATGAAAGGCTTTTATGGCAAAGGCACTTTGCGGCGCAGCTCATGTTGAGCTGGGATCTTGGGGCTGCTTTGAGAAGAAATCATGCAAAGGCCCTATAGACTAATAGTACTATCGAGGGGATTACACAGGCTGTGTATGGACCTACATGGTCTCGTGATCCCCCACCACCACCATCACCACCACCACCACCCCACAACACCATCATTGTTGTGCCTATTCATCTATTGGACCAGGTGTTTGTGTGTATGTTGGTGCTGATGTTGGTGTGAGTGTGAAGAGGGGGGTAGCTATTCCTGGTTGGCGGTTGGAGTTTTATGTCCTGGCAACATCTAAGGACATATCAGGACGGGTTATTCCAGGTGTTTGTGTTGATGTTGGTGCTGATGTCGGTGTTGGTGCGAAAGGGGGGAGGCTATTCCTGGTTGTTTGTTGGAGTTTTAAGTCCTGGCAACATCTAAGGTAATATCAGGGTGGGTTATTCCAGGTGTTTGTGTTGATGTTGGTGTTAGTGCGAAAAGGGGGGGGGGGGCTATTCAAGGATGGTTGGTTGTTGGAGCTGTATGTCCTGTCAACATCTAAGGTCATATCATGACGGGGTATTCCAGGAATATCGCTCCTTGTTCTATAGGAACGATCATATTACCTAAATATAGCTGATGTATGAACAATCCTGGATGAAAGTTGTATATTCTGATGACTTTTGGTTTCCTTTACCGTAAATATATATATTAGGTTGATCATTATAATAATTTACTTTACTTTAATGTAGAGTGAATTGCTTTAAGATTGGCTAATTTTCGAGATATTTGAATTGAAAACATACAAAATAAATTTGGTGTGCACACCAAAATGCCTGGCGGCTAGGAAGCATCCTGGAGATCAGGAGGTCTGCTACCAAGCAGCTCCCCTAAGTCTCCTCCTGCCCTCCAGGTGGCGCCTCAGCCGCCTACTATCTGCCCATTCCACCATTGATTTTACTCAATAAAATGTAATGGCAGGTCTTATGGACCAACCAGAGTGTTAGGCTCGATCCAATATGTCTGCGTAGTTCTCCTATTTTGTTATGGAAGGAATTAGAAATGCTGATTAAATATTCCTTCTCTGCAGTAACACATGTCTAATAAGTACACCAGTATCTTTGGTAGATATGTAAGTAAACTCTAGGCAAGTGCGACATAACATAGTTTCGTAAATGTGAAGGGTTCATCGGATTAATCTGCTTTAGAGATCCAGTTACTTGACCTTTACTTGTGTTCGGTACATGACTATGCACTTTACCTTACGACCAGTCTATGCATGCAATAACACTAAGATATTCTATAAATACCAACTGTATTTCGCTTAGAACAGCCATTAGATACTTGGTGTAATGTTACTGAATCGATCAGTCCTTATCTAATCGGTTGGAACTCAAACAAACCATCTGTGACGTCATGCATGGAAGGGTTATTTGGAATTACAAAACCAACAAGGTGCTTGTTGTTGTTTTACGTCCTAGCAACATCTAAGGTCATATCAGGACGGGTACGGACTTGTGAAAGTGCGCACTCATGGTGACTTTATAGTGCTGCCCCACTGGAAGACCAGGCCACCAGCACCATGACCTGATATCCCACTCAGTCACATTATCCTGACACCGAGCCAATCAGTCCTTGCCCTATCCTAATAATGCCGAGCGCCAGGCTAGGAAGCAACACGTATAAATTTGTAAGTCATTGGTTTGAGTCGACCAGGGTTCGAACCCACGATCCCATGATCTACCAACACGGGAGACGGACGCTCTAACTCATTCGGCCATCCCGTCTGGTCCCCAACCAGGTTCAAATTCACTATTACTATTAGTCAAAATAGCCTGTATGATTCTATCTTCGGGGAACTTTATTGTAGTAAATTGCATCTTAATAGCCTGTATCTATAATTAGTAAGTCTGATCTCACAATGCCTACTTCATTATGTGAGCACACAATGGCCTACGTCACTCTAGCTGACTGAGGAAGGCCATTTGACGACATCGAATCCCCGTGCCCCCACCTCTGCCAATTTGGATTTCCACCGCTGTGGTTAACTTACAGCGTCATCAAAGGCCAGTTGCTCTCATACCATGTCTATTTGATGTGGGAGGTTAAAAATCCCTTGGGTCGGTAAAAGTGTAGGCTCGGGCTTTCTATCGACAAACTGTCTAATGGTGAAAACTAGTCTTCAGACTTATCCACAATAGGCATTATAAATCTTCAATCAAATCAATCAATCAGTAAGTCTGAACGTCACAACGCCTACTTCATTATGTGACTGAGGATGGCCATTTGGGCTGGCATAGTCTAGTAGTTACAGCTTGACGACTTTGAACCCCCAACCTTGATTGAACCCTAAATAACTCCCACTAGGAATCGTGTTATTTCTTAGAACCTTCTTTTTTTGTGTGATTGTTTGTTTTATTCGCTCATAATGGTTAAGTGCATGCACTTGCTTTCGCCGCAGTGCAGTAGTAGTCATAATCCTGATGGATTGATCTCCTTTATCAGTCATTGCTACCCGGGGCACAGAGAAGTCAGAAGCACGAGGTGGGAATAACACAACTTTATTTTCATGACAGGCAGGGTGACTGGCTGAGTAGTTCAGCTCTACTCAATGCAGCTGTTAGTGACCGGTAACAAGGCCCGACATTCAAGCGAAGTTATGGTACTGAATAATAGTGAGATGCGAATTACAGATCATTTCAATCATCAAGAACAAAGCATTGTTATCATCAGTCATCAATCAATCATTAATCAATCATCAAACAATCATCAAACAATCATCAAATGTACATCAATGCAAAAAATTCAATAAAATGAGCTTCAATTTTTTATGAGGTCAATTCTTTAGTTTTTTCGTTTTTTCGTTCATTTAGTTTTTTGCTTGGGTTTATTTTAAAAGATCGAGTTAACAATATCGGTTAAATACACAATTTGAAGCATATTAACACGATGGATTTCTGATAGTTGTTACCTACAATTACCACAGTGACATGGCAACACTAGTGTCATATGACAACATCAACATTAAATGGATCAATGTGAGTACCTTCATGACACTAGTTTCGAAGCTATTTTCTGTATTCAATTAGGCAATATATGAATAAGTTTTAATGCAGGACTGGATCAGTTTGAGTTAGACAAAGAGTGTGTCACTGTCAGGTTCGATATGCAAATTCTAGTGCTACTCCATAGTGGTTAGCTATGTGAGATTGTTAGTTGCAATTTTCTGTTTTGTTGTTGATAGTCACTTGCCAGCAAATATGGGCGAGATCATGAAAATAATAGGAGAATTACATACATGAATAATATTTACATAAGTGCTTTATGCCTCACATAAGTAGAACCGTTAATTATTCATATGCTAGCCCATCGTGGTTAGTTATATGAGTTTGTTAGTTGTAGTTTGCTCTTTCTTTGAGTGTTGATAGGCACTTCCGAGCGAATACAAACCCTACTGTTTGGGGTGGGGTTGTTAGTTGGTTGGTTGTTGGTGTTTGGTGTTTTACATCCTGGTAATATCTAAGGTCATATCAGGATGGGCATCGACTTGTGACAGTGCGCACTCATGGTGACATTATAGTGCTGCCCCACTGGGATACCAAACCACGAGCACTATGACCTGATATCCCACTCAGTCACATTATCCGGACACTGAGCCAACCAGTCCTAGCCCTATCCTAATAATGCCAAGTGCCTGGCTAGTAAGCTACAAGTATACAATTTTTATGTCATTGGTTTGACTCGACCAGGATTCGACGATCTACCAAAGCGGGAGACAGACTCTCAACTCATTCGGCCATCCCGTCTGGTCGGGGTTATTAGTGAAACATTGCACCAGCTGTGGCCAGTGACTGTCCCTTTAATGTGTTTAATTACGAGCGGCCCTCGGACCGAATTGCTCGTGTCAGGATTGACAAATCTGAGATGGCGTCTCCATCGCCATCCTGTTGTTGACGCGTCCCACTACGTATTGGCGTGTTCACAAGATACAAGTCTAAAACCTCAGTAGAGACCACTGGAAGAATTGTCATAAGAAGGTGGGCTGTGAACACCATTGCGCGAAGGTTCAAACTCCCTCGACGTCTCCCCGACAATACAAGAAAGCCATTGGGAGAGTGGGGGGGCGGGGGAGATGGTGGGAGGTCGGGGATAGAGGGGGTGGTGACGGATGGTAGCAGAGGGTGGGGGCGGGTGGGGGGAGGGTGGAAGAGGGTATCTGAGGGTGGGGGAGGGTGAGGGAGGCTGGCGGGGGGTCGGTGAGGATGGGTGAGGACGGAGAGGGTGGGAGAGGGGTGGTGAGGATGGGAGAGAGTGGGATAGGGTGGGTGAGGGTGGTGAAGGGTGGGTGGGGATGGGAGAAGGTGGGAGTGGGTGGGAGAGGGTGGGAAAAGGTGGGTGATGGTGAGACAGGGTGGGTGAGGAGAGATGAGGATGGGAGAGGATGGGTGAGGGTGGGTGAGGTTAGGAGAGGGTGGGGTAGGGTGGGTAAGGGTGGGTGATGGTTGGAGAGGGTAGGAGAGGATGGGAGAGGGGAGGGGGGAAGATGGGAGAAGGTGTGAGAGTGTGTGAGAGGGTGGGAGAGGGTGGAGGAGGGTGGGTGATGGTGGACAGCCCATATTTGTGGGTGGACAGAACGAATCGCTCACGTAAGCTATTTAAGATGAATGTGAAGGGGAGGCAGACAGAGGCACACTGCCACCAAGTCAGGATCAAAGAGCCGAACAGAGGCCTAACATTGGGGAGAGTGTGTGTGGGGGGGCGTGGGGGGGGGGGGAACAATGGGGTGATTATTCAGGGAAGCCCTTCAACATGGCTTCACAGTCTACTATATATGAAAGAAAGATAATGCACAATGTGCATGGTGCGAATCCTTTACCGAGTTGAAAAGGATTTATTTCAATGAAAATTATCACCAGGAACAATTGATTTCTTTAACCGCCGAATAAAAGAGTCCCGAAAGCAACTTCTATGTTAAACTCGGAGATGAATGAGGAACTTGCATGTATCTGAAGAGAAGGGTGCCTCGGGTGGAGGGGGCGGTAGTCGGAGTGGTGGGAGGAGGGGGTGGAGGGAGGGGTGGGTGTGGGCGTGGGAGGGTGTAGAGAGGGGTGGATTTTGGAGTGGGTGGTGAGGGGTTGTGGTTGAGCGTGAGTGGGTGTAGAGAGGTGTGTGTGTGGGGAGGGTGTAGCTTGGGCGTGAGTGGATGTGAGGAGGAAGTGGTGGATTGGGTGTTGGATTGCACTATGGCGGTGTTGGGGTGTGCTATGACACTGTTGGGGTGTGCTATGACAGTGTTGGGGTGTGCTATGACAGTGTTGGGGTGTGCTATGACAGTGTTGGGGTGTGCTATGACAGTGTTGGGCTGTGCTATGACAGTGTTGGGATGTGTTATGACAGTGTTTGGGTGTGCTCTGACAGTGTTGGGGTGTGCTGTGACTGTGTTGTGGTGTGCTATGATGGTGTTGTGTGTTCTATGACAGTGGTGTTGTTTGCTATGACAGTGTTGGGGTGTGCTATGCCAGTGTTGGGGTGTGCTCTGACAGTGTTGGGGTGTGCTATGACAGTGTTTGGGTGTGCTGTGACTGTGTTGTGTTAGGTGATGTGTTGTGCTATGGTGGTGTTGGGGTGTGCTATGACAGTGGTGGGCTGTGCTATGACAGTATTGTGGTGTGCTATGCTGGTGTTGGGGTGTGCTATGACAGTGTTGGGGTGTGCTATGACACTGTTTGGGTGTGCTGTGACAGTGTTGGGGTGTGCTCTGACAGTGTTGGGGTGTGATATAACAGTGTTGGGGTGTGCTGTGACAGTGTTGGGGTGTGCTGTGACAGTGCCACTGGAGTGGCAGCTTGGTCTTCTCTGTGTGTGGAGGATGAGGAGTGGGGCGGACAGGACAGCCTCTGGTTCCTGCATCAGTGACGTCAGCTGGACCCACCTGTTTGCGGAGTGGGTGGAGGCTCACCGATGACAGTAACACGAGTGGCTTTAGGGCTCACTGTTGATGTCTGTATATATATCTCCTCTCTGTGTCGCTGTCTGTGCCTCTCCCCTCTCACTGTCACTGTCCCTCACCTCTCTCTGTCACTGTCTGTGTGTCTCTCTTCTATCTATGTCGCTGAATGTGTGTCTCTCTCCTCTCTCGGTCACTGTCTGTATGTCTCTCTCCTCTTTCTGTCGCTGTCTGTGTGTCTCTGCCCTCTCTCTTTCGCCATCTGTACATCTCTCCTCTCTCTCCTCTCTCTGTCTGTTTGATTCTGTTTACCGCATGCCTGCCCCTCTATCTGTCCACTTTCATTCTTTCTCCCCCTGTATCTGCGGTTTGCTATCTGTCTCCCTGCTTGCATGCCTCGTTCCCCTTTCTCTGCTCTGTCTATTCGCCTGCAGTTTGACTATCCCACTATATGTGTTATTTATGTCTGCCATTTCTCTCTCTGTGGCTCTATTTCTGCCTTCCTGCCTATATCTCTCTCCACCTTTATCTCTGCTTTCTGTCTATCCGCATGTATATCGTTTGGTCTGTCTGCCGGTCTCTCTGTCTCTCTCCGACGCTCTGTCTCTCTATGCGCGGACGGACATGGCATAGATCCCGTTTTTCTAAAGCTGGGGATCGGTCTACCACCAGCAGAAGGCTTTCCCTTTCTCTTTCTTTCTCT